>VZSV01000287.1:265577-323920 GCA_013398735.1 Nothocercus julius
TCCTTTCCTTTCCTTTCCTTTCCTTTCCTTTCCTTTCCTTTCCTTTCCTTTCCTTTCCTTTCCTTTCCTTTCCTTTCCTTTCCTTTCCTTTCCTTGAAATAAAATACAAAACTTAATCTCTGAATAGTTCATTCTTTTTTTTCTAGTCTAAAACTTGTAAGTTTTTACTAAAAGAATATGCTACCTGGGTAATGAGCTAAATATATGGACACGACATCTGTGTGTTCATGAGGTGATATAAAAGTCAAACCCATCATTTTGACTGTACATCATGCTTTTGTATGGTAGCTATAGATCTCAATGCTTTTGTAATTAGCAAGTTTATGAGGAAGTAATGGCCCATTATTCTCTATTGATTTGTTTGAAATTTGTCCTGTCTTGAGAAAGGGCAAATTTAGAAGGATGCTGGTAGATGGATCTCGAATTAATCTGTTTTGAAATCTATCGGGCGATGGTAAAAGAAGAGCAAATCACAACCACATACAATCTACAATGTTTACTATAATTAAGATCTTATACTTGATCTAGATTATGAAACTTCCTGCTCAACTTAATTCTTACAGCATGCTTTATCTTCCTCTCTCTCTCTTGCATTCCTGTAGTTGTCTTTCTTGTTTTCTTTCTCTTTGTATTTGTAAAAACTGGGGAAAAAAAAAAAAAAAAAAAGCTTAATTTGACCATGTCCTGATGTCCTGATCCAGTCCGTGGGGGGGGGTTCAATAGGATCCCAAGAGCCAGACTAAGACACAAATGGGGTCAAATGCCATAAAACCTTGTGAGTGTTATTCTTATAAGCACAATAGGACAGAGAGAAGAAGAGAAAAAAAAAAGAAAAGCAAGCAATCAGGAGGGACAGGAGAGATGCAGCAAGATTATACTTACTACCACCACAGTCCTGCTAAGTGTCATTGGCTCTGCTTTGGTGCAGGTACAGGTGCCTCAGTGCCTCGGTGCAGGTGATGATCCGCACACACCTCGATGCACATGATGTTCCACACACCTTGCAGGGGGAATACGTGCTCCTTTTCTGTCCCTGTTCTTGAAGAGTCTGCTCATTTTCTACATGCTCTGGTGCTCCTCTTCATCCAACTGGAGTGCAAGCGCCGCTCCATAGACACTGCTGACCATTGTTTGGGTCTCGTGCTAATGGAGATCAAACATCTGAAGCTGATACCACAGTCCTCCCAGAAGCAGGATGCCAAGGCCAAGGAGTAGCAAATTGTATGGATATCCCAGTCCTCCCAGAGATGGGATGCAAAGGCATAAACTGGGTAGAGATAAGACACCTTCAGCTGATAGATGGGATGCCTAGGTCAAGAAGTCCTAAGTGGTATCGCAACAATGTTGAGACAAACACAATCCAACACAGTCTCTTACAGACCATGTCTACATAATACCTTTGTCTGAGCATATATACGGACATAAAACTGCAGAGTTCTTTAACATACAGTGAAGAAAGGTATCATGATCTGGTGTGAAGAAAGGTAAAATGAAACTGGAGATAAAGTACATATTCTAAAAAACGGGTGATTAAAATTCAAAATGAGCTTACTCAAAGACTGGTTCAAGTTTGTAAAGGAACAGTCGGGGTCAACTCCCATAAATGAATGCAGCTTCATCGACTTAAGTGCGCAATTAGAACCACTTGGCTGGCTACTCAAGGATAAAATATTGACAAATATCTCTTGTAGTTCTTCTTTTTTTTTTTTTTTTTTTTTTTTTCCATCTGGTATAGATCAAGAATTTACTGCTTTTGCTATCTTAATGAACATGTTGTCATGACTGTTCTTTTTGACCTAACATTGAAAAAGAAGGCTGAAATTGATATGTTTGTCTTTGTGTTGACTGAAGTCATTGAAACTGTATCGAACTGTGTGCATCATATTGTTTTATGGTGATATTTTATTTTCTCTATATTATGAAGTACTATAAATATATAATAAAGTACATGCCATTGACAATTCCATGGGCACTTTGCACCCACAAATCCTGACAGCATGAACACATGGATGCTGAGGGAGCTGGTAGATATGATTGCAAGCCCACTCCTCATTGTCTTTGAAAGGACATGGAGAGCAGGAAAAGTGCCTGAGGACTGAAAGAAAGCAACCGTCGCTCTGGTCTTCAAAAAGGACAAGGAGGAGGACACAGGGAACTAGAGACCAGTCATCCCCACTTCCTTCCCTAGAGAGGTGATGGAACAACTCAGTCTGGATGCTATCTCTAAGCATGTGAATGAGAAGACGTGGAGGCAAGAGTCACAAGGTGAAACATAATTCCATCTGAGCATAAGGAAAAACTTCTTTGCAGTAAGATTGATTTAGTGCTAAAAGAGGTGGCACAAATATGTTGTGAGATATTTAAAAGCCATTTTGACATAACCCTAGGCAACATGATAGGGGACCCTACCTGAACAGAGGAGTTGGACTGGATATCTCCAAAGGTCCTTTCCAACCACAGTCTTTCTACAAGTCTGTGAAATATTATAAAATATTACAAATAAATATTATACAATATACATAAAACATTTTAAAAGAAAATTTTAAAAAACAGAGCTTTCAATTAAGCCTTTTATTTATAGCTTGGGTTTTTTCTTTGTTTTTATTTTATTTTATTTTCCTAATGAATAGTGTCTAGCATTTGTATTGCCTTATATTTTTTAAAATTACATTTTAAACTGAAATTCATATTTGCTTACTCAATTCAACCAGTTTTTTTTTCCTTGTAAAAGGCTACTGCAGTTAGTAGACCCCAAATATATTGTACAGGAAGTACATATCCGTTTTGTTAGATTCCAACATAAAATAAAAAAGGTCCAAAATACAGTAGACATGGGTTTAGAAGGTAGGGTGTATAGTCTAAGTTAAGCATCATAGTTCTTTTTGTAGTTTTGTAGAGAAAGATATCACTAATGTGCAATTCACACTTCTTAAAATGTGATGAATCACTATCTGAAGATCACTATAATCTACTTTTGATGCTACTGTGAGTCCAGACATTTTAATTGGATTGTACTAACTACTAGATAACTAAAATAAACTGAGATGAATCCTATCCATAGATCTGTGCATGAGATTAATAACATGAAAACCTGAAAGAATAAAGATCTACAACTTTAAACATATTTTCGTAGGTTTTCCACCCTCACTTCCTTGCATATTTTCTAGTTGTGTGTTTTCACTAGCTGATTTCAACAGATTGTTAAAGAAATAAGTTATAGAAAATAAACATGAAATAAATATGTATAAGAATATCTGTGATTGAGTGACTAATATATATAAACATATTAGTTTATTTAAATACATGCATGTGCATATATAAATATATATAATTACATATATAATATTTCCAAAGTCGAAGAATCATCAGAGTCACATAAACTCTGAGGTTGGAATGGACCTCATAGACCTCCTGAGATCGTCTGGTCAAAATAGCCTTCTCAGATCAATGTCAACTACAGTAGGCTGCCAAGGACTACATTGAGTCAGCATGCAAGAATGGAGACTTCACAGCCTCTCTGGCAACTAGTTTCAGTGTTTGCCCAACTCACAAAATAAAATAAAATAAAATAAAATAAAATAAAATAAAATAAAATAAAATAAAATAAAATAAAATAAAATAAAATAAAATAAAATAAAATAAAATAAAATAAAATAAAATAAAATAAAATAATAATAAAAAGTAGTTACGTACATTGGTCAGATCTCCCCAAGTGTTTTCTTCTCCAGGATGACCAGGCCCAGCGCTCTTGGCCTTCCTTTCCTTCTATGACAACTATTCCAGTCCTTTAACCATGTTGATAGCCCTCTGCTGGAATCATTCCAGTATCTCCATGCCTCCCTTGTATTGAAATACCCAGAACTGGGCCCAGAACTCCAGATGAGGCCTCACTAATGCTTAGTTGAGTGGAAGGATCATGTCCCTCTACTGGAGGCTGCTGGTCATCTTCATTGCAAGGACATATTGCTGAATCATGGTCAATTTCTTGTCCACCAGAATAACAAAGCTGCTTTCCAGCCAGTTACCCCACAGTCTGTATTGGTGCATGGGATTATTCCTCTCTAGGTGCATGACTTGACATTTCCTTTTGCTGAGTTTCTTGAGGTTCCTCTCTGCTCATTTCCCCAGCCTGTAGAGGTGTGTCTGAGTGGCAACAGAGCCATCTCATGCATCAATCCCTCCTCCGAACTTTGAATGACCTGCAAACTTGCTGAGTGTGCATTTATTTCCATCATCATTGGAGAAATAGCCATTAATAAAAATGTTAGTGACTGGTCTCCAACTGGACTTTGTGTTGCTGATCACAACCCTTTGAACCTGGCAGTTCCATGAGTTTTCAATCCACCTCAGGGTCCCTTTGTCTATTGTCAAATCACTTATGACTGTGGACAGTACAAAACTTCCCTCTTGAGTTCCTACGTTGAGTCATTTGACATTGGTAATTAACAGAGATAGCAGTGCAGTTGCTAGAAACCACTGCTGTATTATTTGGGAATGTAAGTCCCAAAGACAATAAAACAAAACAAAAACAGTAAAAACAAGAATTGTATTGACCAGAATTATTTTTATGAATTATTTTTATTGTTTTATTCCTTTGCAAAAGTGCTTTTATTCATGATTTAAAGTGTGTTGTCAGATATTTAGCTAGTTATTATTTAGAATCATCTGACAAAGGTTTTCTATAGACACAAATTTGCAGATAAGCAGTGTATCTTTTGACTTGTGTTCATTTGCCACATAACAAGCTCCTAATAGTAACTAAATCTAATTAAAAATGCTTTTACATCAGCTTGTGTATGTGGCTCATACATTTTGTGCTCATTAAAATGCCCTAGGGAATCAGTTTTGAATAAAACTAACTAAATAACAAAACCATACTTGAAATTAATTCTAGTAAGAACACAGTGTTTTGAAGAAATGCTTAATAGAGATACACATCTCAAATCTATTCAGTCTGCCTACAATTATAATTTTGATCCTTATTAAGAATACGAAAATAGAAAGGTATAAACTTAGTTTGTATTTTGCATTCCATAAATTAGCATGAAGTTTAATGAGATATGGAACTTTCTCAAAGTTAACATCATTTTAAAAGGCAAGTGTGAATAAATTGAACTTCACTGCAGAAAATTAGATGAACTTCATAGAGCGAAGTTTCCTTGCCCTGGGAAGTGAGTGACCACTGCTCCTTGTTTTTCTGGTGGGAATTAACAGCTGTATCATGTATCTAGGATACATTTGAGTCTTACTGATAGTCTTTTCCTAGACAAGCTGGGTACCTGTGTGGACGAATATTACTCTGTTTTGAAGTGCAAGTAAGTTCCTTAATGCTACAACTTGATTCTCAACTTACTTCCTGCTGGAGAGTGCTGATGCAACTCACTGTTCTTTAGAGATACCCCAAAACATTCCAAACTAAGTTCAGTTTTCATCCAGCACATTTTTAGAATAAGTTCAGAACCAAGTTCAGTCCTTTTTTTCAAACTGCAAATGAATCTTGTTTTATGTGATTAGGAAACTTTTTTTTTTTTTTTTTTTTTTTTTTTTTAAAAAAAAGGAAAAGAAAAAGATTGTATGCTCTGTCTCTTCGATGTCTCTTTTTGATCCCTGTGATTCTTAGAGATGCCAGCGTGATAGTTAAGGACCTTTTTTGGATGTTAAGATTCTTACATTTAAGTACAGTTGATCCTATAGACCCAAGATTGTATCCCAGCAAGTAAGCATACAGCATGACATAACAGATAACATGGAAATACTGAGGATGCACTGACATTCACATAAAATTCATTCAGTTTTTTTTTGTTGTTGTTGTTGTTGTTGTTGTTTGGTGTATGTATTTGTGTGTATTGGGAGAGGGAGTGTTCCTGCCAAGCCGCTGGTGAAAAATAGCTGGATGTAGTTATAGAAAACAGGTATCTAGAAGGAATGACAGGACATCAAGAAAGTTCTGCAAAACCGACATTATATAATGAAGATCTTTAAATGGATACATGTTTCCCTTTACGGTGATAGTGACCACTCAACATGATCACACCACTGAGTATGCTAAATCTTTACCTGAATGTCAAAAAAGAAGAAATAAAACAAAACAAATTTTAACTGAAAAATGTGTTTTGTTTTGTTTTTTTCCTGAGATTGTGAAATACATGCATTTTACTTAACTTTTTTTATTATTACAATCTTTTTTTTTTTAATCTGAAAACATATCTTTGAGTACACTGAATGCCAGGATTGCAGATCTGGAGTCATTAAAAACACAAGAGGAGCAGTGAGAACACAAGTCTAGATTAAGTAATCTGAGCTTCAAACAAGTAAGCAGTCTTGACACCCATGTTGTATGATTTTTCTCACTCATTGGGTGAACAAAGGGCCTATGCTGTTGTGAAAAGTTTCTTATTGACTTGCTTAGCTCTGCTACATTACATAGAAGCACCATCCTGACCAGATAAAATTTGTCTAAGTAAGTTTTTACTTCACATAAATCTCATCCTAGTTCCTCTTTAAGCTCTGCTTCAAAGATGCATTCAGATCTTGACTACATTTCCCAAATGTGTGTAGAAGTGAGTATTCCTGCTTGGTAGTGAGCCTTTCTGAATGGTATACCAGGCACAGTCCCTTTCACAATCTTATATTTTGTAAGCCTGGGACAGTCGATTCTTGTTTGTTTGTTTCCTTGTTTGTTTTAGAACAAACTGTTTTAGGATATATATTTAGCTAGATTTAATATGGATTGGGTCAGAGACTTTGACAGAACTTAAAGGGATAATTAAAGAGACTCTGTGATTATAGTTGAAGATAGTTAAAGTTACTGGAGAGGTGCAGGAGAAGTTTCCAACGTATAGAGATTTGGTCTGTGATATGAGAAAAGGTAGCAGGTACAAAAGATGGGAAATGCTGGAGACAACACTTCTTCAGAGAGCTTTTAATCTTAGGTATCCTGAGTATTTATCTTAGAATAAGGCAACTTCTTGTCTGGAGATTTCCCTCCCTTCTTCTTCCTCTCTCTCCCTCTCTCTTTTTTTTACCTCTTCCCCACTCTCATTCCTTCCCTCTCCCTCTCTCTCTGAGACAAAAATATTTAATGTCACGTTCTTTAATTCAATCCTTAAGAAACTTTAAGAAGCCAAAAGTCCTTGTTATTCCACTTCCCTCTTCGTTTTTAGCTCAAAGCCTTGTGTGACAATGAGCAGCCAAGACAATGTAAGAAGTGTTTGAGCTGGAGAGTACAGAGTGAATTGAGATCATGACATTCCTCAGAGAATCAAAGAGGAAATGTCCTTTGCAAAGCCCAGACCAGCAGCTCAGAGATAAGAAAGCAAAAAGAAATGAGCCGGGCTGCTTAGTCTACATTCATCCTGCCTTAATTGAACACCAGTTGATGTATTTAATTTAAAAGCCTGGCTCATTTATATTTCCCTATGCTCACAAAAGAGAGTTAGATATCTCTAGAGAACAATTCAGATTTCAAATTTAAATTATTTTCTGGAGAGATGGAGTCTGGAGTGACTCTGTTCCTTAATTAGGTATTTCAGATATGTGACTAAGGTGAGAGGGCTGTAACTTGGCTATTAAGAAAAGACTTTTCAGATTTCCTTTTTTTTCTGCAATATCTTGTAAATGTCTTAATGATTTTCTTGTAATTTTTTTTTGAATTATAACTTCCTTTCATTAAGAGATGTAGACAAGCAGTTTATCTCAATGGCTTCTGCTTTCTCTCAAAGTAACACATACAATGGAAACACAAAACTCAAAAGTGTTTTATCCACATTCAGAATGTATGAACATATATTCTTGCTCATCTAGGTGGATTTAAATGTCTTTGCACAACTGGAAAAATCATTTTTGTGCTTAAAACAGAAGCTGACTTGAAGTATAAATATCTGATAAAACAATGTTTTGATTTGCTGGCGCAAATAGAGGATATGTTGCAGGAAGTCCCTTTTGATTAATTATTTTTTTAACAGATTATGGTCCTATATTTAGCAATACTAAGCAATGCTCTGAATGCTGAGATGTAATTCTAGAAATTCAGTCAACTCCTTCTCGATCAAGAGTTTTAAGATATAGTCCATAATAAGTTTTGTTATTAACCTGATTCTGAGTGCCTGTGAATAAATTATTATGTCAGTATTCTTATTCAATTATGTGCATTTGATAATATATCTTCTTTGCTGAAATCAAATATTGTTCTTCATTCCCTACTGAGGGAAAGGTGTGATACAGATATCCAGAAGTAATATACATTCTGGGGACCGGGGCGGAATATGTACAGCTACTGCTTATGTTCCCACCTCTCTTTGCAGACTGGATTAGGACAATAGTGTCTCCACCTCTTCTCAGGTATTTATTTGCTTCAGGTAACAAGTGAACAAGGGAGTGACAAAGGTGCAATCCCAATATTCATTTAAATATAATGCCTGAAATTCCCTCTCTGGTTGTGCATAATATTGGTATGGCTTGCTATGGAGATTTATCCAGATTTATTTCTTCCCATTGTCCACACTGCTACATACTTTAAAAAAAAAAAAAAGAAAAAAAAAAAGTCCAACAGTTTAAGATTGGCAAGACAATGAGGCATCCACTTGTATAAGCTGTGGACCAGTAATAAAAGGGAAAAATTGGACTATTTAAATATCCACAGATAGGTTCCCTTCAACTTTTCCTGATCAAACAGTGCTGTTTACTGCACTTTTTTTTTTTCTTTTCCTCAGGTTTTGTTGCTGTAATTATACATCATACAAGCTTTTTGATTTTTTTCTTTTAATTATCCTCCCATTAGTTCTTTGAGGGTTGAAAATGTTCAGGGCAAATCTGAGTTTTGAAAACAGCTGATGATGTAACCCTTGAAAGATAGCATTTATAGTAGAAGTCACAACAGTATTATAAGAAGACAACAAAGATACTTTGAAGATTCAAATATCTAACATATCTGACACCCTTTTTTTTTTCCTTATCTTAGCTACTAACCCTTATAAAAACTTAAAGAAGAAATCGGAATGCAAACCAAATTCATCTTTCTTTTTAGAAAAAGCGGGGGGCTTGTGATCAGCAGAACTGTTTCAAACGCTAACATTCTGAGTTTATTACAGATGAAGATTATTTTCAGTGGATTATTTATTCTTCATAAAGACTTGCTCCTCTATTTTAAATAAATTCTCTCTACTTCTGAAGGACAAATACAAAGTTATATGTAGGCTGCTCTATTATATTCTATATATATCATGCAATAATTATACATGTGGTCTGTCCACAAGGAAAAAAAAAAAATACAGACCAGCTGATTTACTTAGAGATTGCCAGAGAATCTCCAAAAATGAGTATCAAATTGTAGCTCTTGCAAGCAGAATATTTGGACTAGGTATTGAGTTTAAATTGCCATAGCTGCATCTAATTCATTGGCAGTGTATCACTCACACCAACAGAAAAAAAAAGGCCCTCAGGGATGCAAAGGTTGAGTCTTATCTCTTCCTGCTTACCACAAATTCTTACTCTTTCTACTGTGGAAGTAGGACAGTTACACCAGTAAAATACAAGTTTAGGTTCATTTTCATGGAATGCAAAAATCTGATCAGGTTGCTGCTAGTAAAGAATTAGTCTTGGTATCCACTCCTCTCTGGGCCATGATTTCTCTGAGCCATACTTTGTTTTTGGTTGATTGTAACAATCTGGTGATTATGAGACCATTTGTGTCATCTCACTGAATAAAATGAAAATTTAACACATGCACACACATATGTAATAAATACTGTACTATCCTACTGTGTGATCATGTAACTGATAAACCTGACACAAGTTAAAAGAATGATCATTTGGGACACTGAGGCTGTGACTCTTCTCATTATCTAAAAATGATAACTTTAGGACTAGTTCACTGAAATAATAGAAATCTATAATATAAATCAAATATTTTATTTCTTCTTAATGCTTTCTATCAATCTAAATTGATTTAGGTGAAATGTTCTCCCTCAGAAAATCTTGGCACTTTCAGACTTCATTCCAAAAGGGAATTAAATCTGTTTTAAAGAAGTCTGCAAACTTCTAAGAAATGGAATTTCTCTTGCCTGAAACCCTACCATTTTAAGATCACAATAATGATACATATGGTGGTCCCCTGAAGATTGTTGTACCAATGTGCTATATAGACTGTTCTCTAAGTTAACTAATTTTTGGTTTCTCCATAAAACATAGTGCTATCATGTCTAGCTTCCTGTGTAGACAGCTTGCATACCTAGTAAGCAATATAATTTTTCTACTGCCTTGCATTATAACTCAGCAAGAAAGCATCTTGAGAACAAATCAATACTGGGAACATCCTGAGGACTGAGATTACAGTTGCAGCCAGCCTCGTAGAGTGTCTGAGTGGGAAGACTACTTGCTCTCTTGTAAACATCATCTGCAAGGTATTTCTATAAAAAGAGAAGTCTGAGTCCATCCAAAATCCCTCTTCATCCCTGTGACCAGACCTTATTACAAACACCTGCTCTGAGCTAAATCTCTACCCTGTGAGAAGACAGGTCTGCTAAAGCCCTTGCGCTCCAGAGAGGAGGGAAGAAACACTGCAGGTGTAAGCAGTGACAAGTTTGGGGGAATTAATACTTTTTAAGGGCCTTTTCTTCTTCTTCTTCTTCTTCTTTTTTTTTTTTTTTTTTTTTTTTTTTTTTTTTTTTCTCTCACAAGAGAGAACAATTCTGCAGCCTTTTCCAATTCAACATAAAGCTGCATAGTTTGCAGTGCAAACTTGGAGAGTCAAATTTCCTACATTTCCTTCTTTCCATAGAAGAGGAAAGGAGAAAAAATGGAGTACCCAGTGTAGTGAGGGTGTGAGACAGACATTTCTACCCTTGCAAATATTGCTATTTGTGCAGGGTTGATAAGTGTTTTTCCTATGACAGAGAGCTCTGTGTATATCACTAAAGACCTTCAGACAAAACCTCATTTTGCAAAGTCTTTGTATGAACCATATTTTCTAGGTTCTTGTAAGCTTCTTTCAGGCATCTATCATTCCTCACGTAATTCTCTTTCTGACTGAGGAGACTGTGGAAAGGTACTTGTTTCCTTATTAATAGATCTAAAGGTACTCCCTCTGCAGGAGTTGGGCTCCTGTCATATTCTACCTAACAGATTTCCTGATGCTCCTTTCATTGTGTAGTTCAGTACTGCTGTAATTCACCTAAAATAATAGTACAAAACTGACACATAGGAGAGGGGAACCAATACTAGATTTTCATAGATGCATTTAAATCAACTCCTTTGCTTTGTGATTTTTAATGTGATTTATCTTGAAGAGTGGTACTACATGATTATATAGTACTTTAAAGCTTTTTCTTTTTACTTTTTCAATGGGATTATGTATTTATTTAGGTAGTAAACATCAAAGCAGTGCCATGCAAATTAATGTATTTCTACTAGTAAATAAAAATTCTATTGTTTTTATCAGTAATGAAATGCAAAGTAGAAAAGAATAAAATGAAAATTAATTTTACAAGATAAAAGAGAGGATATATTGTGACAGAAAGTAGAGACTGAATAGATGAGATCTCAGGGAGATGCAAGAATAATGGATTTTGAAAAATGAAAAAATAAATGTTAAAGCTCGTACTAAATGGGAAGTAAAGCAGAAATATTAGAATGCATGGAAGATGCAAATGCTGAAACAAGATAGGAAAAGGGATGGTCAAATATATCTGTGAAAAAAAAAAGAGAAATAGTGAAGGAGAGCAAGGAATAGACTATAGCTTATTTTATTGATTATAAATCTTAGAACTAGTTTCTCAGGCTAATCAAAAGCTCTAATGATCTCAATTTGTTCCATTTATATATTGTTTGTGTATATGTCTATCTGTGATAGGCAAATGTAAGATGATTTAAAACACTGGTCTTCCAAACTGTCCGACTTCTTTACTCTGTGAAGTGAACAAGTGAAACAAAAAGACATAAAAACAAACTTACCTAAAAATGTCTTTTTCAATATATTATAATGGAAAAAAATGATTTTTTTGTGTGTGTGTGGATTATGATTAACATTGATTTAAAATTTATTCCATTTATTATTTTTGTTAAAATATTTTATTTTTGTCTTCATTTTGCAGTGTGTTTCAGGAATCTCTTCAGAATTTACATATTGACAAAAATTCATGATGAAGAATAATCACAGTCCTCAAGAACTATACAATAATCCCTCCCTTCAAAATTTTAGTAAGTTTTAAAAAAAAAAAACTGAAAGAAAAAAAAAGATAAATAGCACTGAAGTAAGATTTGCCAATCTATTGCAAAATGTTGCTAAAAAGAAAAAAAAAAGAAACAAAGTTGAAAATAGTGAAACTGAATATATATTCAGTTATGTTCAATATATATTCAGAGAAATTACAAGTGAGTTAAGCAGGATTTATGTATTGATGAAATACAGCTAGCTGTTAATCAACTACAATGTTCAGTATGGGAGGAAATCTTAAGTGCTGTAAATGAAACACATCTATTTTTGATTCTCTTAAAATACCCTATAATTTGTGTTCGAGAAGAAAATAAGTTTTATTGAAATCTGCTGTAACTGCACAATTACTGAATGATGCATCCTGGGATATAAGAAGTGAGCAGGGAGGTGCCAAATGGATTCTGAAAGAAAGAGAAAAATAATCAATGAAAAGCTAATTAAATCTTGGTTCCTTTCTGAGTGTTCCTGAAGTCTGGTTGTTCAAACTATTCAACACAGAAACCTGAATACATTTAAGGCTTGTCTTTTCTTTTAGAATTTCAATATACATTCAATATCAAAAAAAAAAAAAAAAATTGTTCTTGAAACGTAGAAATCTCCTTGTCTCCAAGATTTTCATCCATCTAAATATATACGTGTCACAAGAACTGATTGAAAGTCTGCATTAGATTTATTTGTGCTAAACAGAAATCTTTGAAAAAATAAATGTACTAGAAAGGGTAGACATTTTTCAGTTGCATAGATGTGAAAAAATGCATAACCACAAAAATAACATTTTAGTATATTTTTAAAATATTTTCTCATATTCAAAATCATAGAAATAAACATTCAAAAATCAATACTTAGTCCCTAGTTGAAATGAAGAGACTTGAAAGTTTTACATCTACTAATGCTTCAGTAAAATGTATATTTTTTTAGCTGTGCTTTCAGTGGTGCGGCAATTTTTTTGTCCTTCTTAATGGAACCCACACATGGCTACATCATACTTCATAATGATTGTACAGCAATCTAAAGGTGCAAGTTTTCTCATGAACCACTTCTGCATAATACATATGCAAACTGGCAATATACCCCTTTTTTGATATATTCTATTTCAGAAATTCATGACAAGGAGATGCGTCTAAGACATATAAGTGAATATTGTGCCTTAAATTTGACTTTTTTCTTTCAAGTAGAGAACATGATGTTTCTTTACCTAATTATTTCTTTATGGTACTTAGAACTTTATAGATAAGCCTCCAATCATAGAAAATATCTCACACTTTTAAGTTTAGGTAAAAATTTCTATAGTTGTGCATATTAATAAAGAAAAATGTAATCTATCAGGAGATATTTCCTTGCTTTCTTCACACAGATAACACCATTGCTTTCTATACATTTTTGAATGAATAACAGACAAGGGCAAAGCTTTTATTTTTTCACTTGTGCCTTTTTGAGATACAATAGTGCTGTGCATAAAAGCTGTAAATTCAGTCTGGAGGGACATGGTAACTTCAGCACTGAATATACTAGAACAATGTTTGGGATAAAAAAGCTGACCATACAGATGTTTTAGTCATTGCCTTTTGGCAGTTCAATGACATACATAATATGGTTACCCAGCCAAGTTAGGTTATATGGTCCTTTTACAAATTACCTTTTTCCAGTCATCTTCCAAACTGCCAAGAGACAATCTAAGATGAAGAAAGCCTATTCCAAAGCCTCCTCTTACCTAGTGTAAATCTCAGTATTCAGTAAATAATATTTGCACTGTGCTGCCTTGGATTTCAGCAACTGAATCGCTGGCGACATGCAGTAAGGTGCTGAAACTTCTGATATCACTGTGAAGATATATGCCATTATGCATGTATTATTTGGCTTCTGGATCCTGAAACTTGCAGAATGGTGTCATGTTTAACCCCATGTTTCATGTTTGTCTGGCTTGAATGCTAAACTGGTGAACACATTTTCAGATAATTACAGCTAGTTTCAGAAGGTTAAATCTGTGAGAAAAAAAAAAAAAAAATCAAAGGAAAACAGCTTACTTTGCAAGCTCCCATTAACTGCCAAAATAATTTTTAAACCCCAGGAAGCATTTTCGAAGTGCCGAAACTTTATAGATTTTCTTTATTTCCCTAATGTTTAAAGCTTCCCTCCTCCCACTCCTAAGAAATATGTCAAAAACTTAGGGCTCTTCTGATCAATTCTGACTTCAGTATTCAATCTAGCACAAATAGAAATACTCTGAGTTGCTGGTCCTTTACACAGGACTGAACCAAGCTATCTGACTTCCAAAAACCTCTTTGGATCTTGGCATACTCAGAGCATAGAGTTGGTTTGTAGCACTAAATAGGGAAGAGACCTTCAGAATTCCTATAGAGTGAAACTATCTGAGAAGAAAGTGAAGTAATATAGAGATATGAAAAGAGCAGACTGGAAACTAGAGGCAAAACTGTTTAGAGATTTTTTTCTTTTTAGGTTCCATCTCTCCTATCTACATCAGAAAAAATTGTTCTTTCATACTGTGTCAGGATAGGGGGGATATGCAGAGAAAGAGGTGCTTGTCCTGTGTTTCAGTCTTCTCAAAAAAAAAAAAAAAATCATAACAAAAGAAAAATAAAAAAACAGTCAAACAAATAAAAAAGGATGTTACAGTTCTGTAGACTGGTATATCTGGGTTACCATTTCCCATATCAAGTCATTTGTGTCACTTCAAGGCCCCAGAACAAGGTTTTATCAGGAGCAATTTATCTTGGCCTGCTTGGAGCTTTGTTTTAACATATTTAGCTGCATCAACAATTTTCAAGCAACCAGAGGACAGAATTGCTTAATTCTTCTTATTTTTGCTTAGCTTTTTGTGACTTTGTGCAGGACCACAATTTTATAGCACTTTTGACATAGTTCTGTAACTAACAGAGAGTGGAACAGTGTTATTCTGTGTAATGACAGCTCTGCTTGACCCTAGAATAATGATGTGCAGGGTAGTGCATTCAGAGGAAGACCGTAGAGGCTTCAAAAGCAGAAGCAAAGGCTGAAATCAGAATCTCCAGTACTACAAACTACTCACCAGCACTTAAATGGTTGTTAAAGGTATACAGTCTTGGGTGCTGGGTAAGCCAGCTTTACAAATGTCAAAGAGAAAGTGAACAAACATGCAACACCTATTACATGCCTGTGTGCACTATGTATGTACTATACATTTTACTATAGTAGAGTCAAGAACCACACAGAACTGCAGACCAGTGAAGAAGCTGAAGAGTGTAATGATGCATGTTGGAAATGTAACAGTTTCTCAAGCGAACCATAAGATGAGGAATAAGAAGCTATCACCATAATCTTCCTCCTGACAAATATCTCCAAAAGCTGATGACTGACCAGAACAGAAATAGGAAAATGGCTACACATCAAGGGGTTTGCTTATATAGCTTGAGCTACATTATAAATGAGATGTATTAATCAGTTAATTTGAAGAGTATCTTTATGACTGAACTAATGATAATTCTTTGATTAGAGCACTAACATTTAATTAGACTAATAATGCATTCCTGGATTTGCATAATTTGCATATTCTTAGCCCACCTGAATTGCACGGAGTATAAGAATGCACATGTACAAAAAAAAAAAAAAAAAAAGAGAAATATTTCCTAATGGAAAGAAAATGTGTGAAAATAAACCTGAAAGAATCTCAGTAGCTATTTTTTCAGATATATAAAATATTCATGAGATTATGGGAAATAATATGTAATTAACTGGAAAAAAAAAAGAAAAAAAAAAAGAGAATATGAGAGTCTTTACCTATTAAGTAAGAGAAAAGAGTATAAGAGTAAATTCAAGCATACTTAGACATGATTTTGGGCACAAGTGTTTAATCATGTATGTTAAAAAACTGTTAGAATGGTAGCCAGGGTAAATTTGGTCTTTTCCAACCAGAACTCAAAGAATTCTGAGAAACAGCTTAATAGTAGGAAGAAAATCATGGACCTTTCCTATTAATCAGATTGCATGTTGAATCTTATTTTGAAGGCCTGACAGTTTGTAAGTGTAGACAAGGACTATTTGTGATATTTAGCCTAAACATGTAAGCTGGTCTCTGAGCATGCTAAATTTACCATTATACAAATATCCTAATTGTATTCTTGGATTCTCAAAGAAGTTCCTTTCCTGAGCAAATTTAGTCATTCTGGAAATCCAGGTACCCTCTATATATATTAGTGAGATAACAGGGAGCAGCATACGGGAAAAAAAAAAAAAAAAAGCATTAAAAACCTCTCAGGTGAATATTCTAACACTGGAGACACCTACAGCAGACACCTACGCATTAGTCATTCCAGGCACTCCTTAGAGTTAATGAAAAGAAATTGGTACTTTTAGGGTGCTATTTTTATCCTAAAGTGTATGTTCCAAGTAGGTTGATTAAATCTCAGTCCAGCAGACTTCTTTTTGTTTTTTTTTTTTCCTCTTTGAATAACAGGATATTCAAAACGACCACCTAAATGTGGAGGTTTATGTTATACATGACTAAATTATTCAATGTAAACCCAATTGTTTTTGACTGCCATTTTTTTTCCCCAGAAAGGTTTTCAACAATTTCTGAAAGGAAAAGTTTATGGGATAAATAGCATTTTGCAGAAGCAGTGCATTCAGCTGATGAGTTTCCAGTTTTTGTCTTTATGTTACATTTTTACAACATATGGATAGAATACAGCACTTTCTATGAACATGTTTTATAATAAAAATGATTTAGTTTAGAAAAGTTGAAACTAAGACACTCTTGAGAAGGAGCTTTTATAAGATGGAAGAAAGGAAAAAAGAATGAATTTCAGGAAACAGAATCCATTTGTAATTGGAGTATTAAAAAATACCTTGATCACAGAGATGAAAACATATATTCTCATACCTATGAATTATTTGAAATATAATGAAAAAAAAAAGATGAACAGAACATTAGAGAAAAATTATATGTTCAAGAAAAAATGCTATAAAATTAATACTAGTATTCTTTATAGATTTTTATAAATATGCAATTAGATAAAAAATAAATACACACACAGTGAGGTAGAAAGTTGCAGTATCTTAAGCAAAAACACACAGATAGATTCAGATGAGGGACAATCAGAATTATTATCCTGTTTCCAACAGTAGCCATAGATAGGAGCACAGGAAAGAGAAAGAAGAGGGTAAAAACATAATCTTTTGAAATATAATAGCCTTCATGCAGTTTTAGCACAGGACATTTTCATATAAATACTACCTACTCTGTTAGTAAAAATGGGTAACCATCACTTTCATTTATTTTAGTTTCTTTTATATTTTGTCTCTAATGGTGACTTCTGACTTCTTTTGCTGGTGTTCAGGCTTTCAAAACTACTGCTTTTTATGGCGAGAAAGGGGGGTTGTCTTCATGTAAGGACAGGTACTTTAAGACCATAACCATAGTTATTTCACAGCTGCTAATTTGAAAAGACTGCCAGACATGACTGATGTGAGGACAGAGAAGAGAAGAGTAGAGCACACAAGACCAAAAAGGGGTGGGTGTGCATATATTTGAATAAGGCGTTGTAATTCCAGTGAAGGACTGTATGTCATACTGTCTGTCAGTTTATATGATTTTTTTTTTTAAAGTAAAGTGACAGTTATGTAAGGACAAAGTTTTTATAAACTAAGATTTTATACCTGCATTAGCAGCATCTTTCAGGTACAAAATGAATTAATAAACATATATCATCTGGTAGATTTCTATGACATATTCATATGTATCTTAACAAATCTAATTTCTGTTTTTCACTTCAAAAGCTGTGGATGTTTTGGAGCTCTACATCAGAGCTAATAAAAGTTGAGAAAAGTGTGATTGGAGGAGATGAAGAGGGACAGAGCAGAGGAGAGGAAAGCTGGCAACTGGCCTAACACTCCATTTAGAAAAGAGACAAAGCAACAAAATGTCTTGCATTGATAATTTATGGCTAACTCTAAGGAAGAATTTAGGTTCATAACTTCTGCCTTACGGTACCTAAGCCAAACATTCAGCTAATGCTCTGCATCTCAAATTCAGCTCTCATCTGACCTTGGATGTTCCTGTGTTTCTGCCAGCACATTCTCCCAGTGTCTGTATTTCCTAGGGCATGGGCTATACTATATAATATTTGAAGCCCAAAGATTATCTTATCGGTGAAGTAATTCCTTTTCAAACTGTGTCCCAAAGCTTTGTTGATTACACCTGCAGCAGCATAACTGGGGTATTCTAGTGGAATGCCCACCAAACTGAGATTCACATAAAAAGTCTGAATGAGCTGTGTGAACATAATATGATGTGTTTCACCAGTTTCTCCAGAACTTATTTACTCCTTCTTGATGTGTGGTTTAATTTCGGATAAATATTTGGAAAAAGTCATCAAAATGAAATCTACTGAACTGTGGAAATTGCTTTGTTAAGTAAATGTCCTCATCTTCTCCATATACTGAAACAAGTGTTTTGGCGATATATTGTATGAACAGTTCTACTGCAGCAGGACATCCAGTGTTTTTACCATTGTGATTCCTGTTCCAAAATGTTGAAATCACATTGAGTGTCTCATACTTTGAACCTAGCATTAATTTTTTGTTTATTTATTCTTTATTGCAATTGCACATTATGCTTAACAAAATTACCTCCTTTCACCTTTATATTTCAATACTCTAGGTAGGACTTTCGTAGTCTTCTGCATGTTGTCCATCAGCCAAAACAGGGCTGTTATCTAAACTAGTTTAGAAATATAAATAAATGTATTTATTTGACTTATATTAATTTATTGATTTATTCATTTGAAAACTCCCTCACATATTTATCCAGTACCAGCCTGAAAATTGCTAGTAACTCCCTTAGAAGTTTCTAGGACTTTGAAAAGAATGAATCACAGAATCACAGAATGGTTGAGATTGGAAGGGACCTCCAGAGATCATCTAGTTCAACTCTTCTCAAGCAGAGACACCTAGACCACGTGGCACAGGCTGACATCCAGGCGGGTTTGGGAGATCTCCAGAGAAGGTGACTTCACAACCTGGCATCTGGGCAGCCTCTTCCAGGGCTCTGTCACCCTCACAGCAAAGAAGTTCTTCTACACAAACACTTCCTGTGTTTCAGCTTGTACCCATTACCCCTTGTCCTGTCACTGGCCACCACCGAGAAGAGTCTGGCCCCATCCTCCCTACATTCATTCCTCAGGTACATATACATATTGATCAGACCTCCTCTCAGTCTTCTCTTCTCCAGGCTAAACAGGCCCATCTCACTTCGTCTTTCCTCATAAGACAGATGCTCCAGTCCCTTAATCATCTTTGTCCCTCTTTTCTGGACCCTCTCTAGAAGTTCCACGTGCCCCTTCTACTGGGGAGCCCAGAACTGCACTCAATACTCCAGGTCTGGCCTCACCAGAGCTGAGTAGAGGGGCAGGATCCCCTCCCTCCACCTGCTGGCAACACTCCTTCTAATGCAGGCCAGGATCCTATTGGCCTTCTTGGCCACAAGGTCACATTGCTGCTTCATAGTTATCTTCTTGTCTTCCAAGACTCCCAAATCCCTTTCCATGGAGCTGCTTTCCAGCAAGTCAACCTCTAATCTATACTGCTGCCTGGGGTTATTCCTCCCCTGGTGCAGGATCCTGTGAGAGGAATCCCATGAGATTCCTCTCTGCCCAACTCTCCAACCTGTCTAGGTCCCCCTGAATGGCAGCACAGACCCCTGGAGTGTTGGCCACTCCACTCAGCTTAGTATCATCTGCAGACTTGCTCAGGGTGCACTCTGTCCCCTCATCCATGTCATTGATGAGCAAGTTGAACAGCACTGGGTCCAGTACTGATCCCTGGGGGACACCACTGGCCACAGGCCTCCAGTTAGGCTAGTAATCCGCTGAGCTCTCAATCCAGCTCACTGTCCACTCATCTAACCCACACTTCCTGAGCTTCCCTGTGAGGATGTTATGGGAGACAGTGTAAAAAGCCTTCCTGCATTCAAGGTAGGCAACATCCACAGCTCTGCCATCATCCATTCAGCCAGTCATTCCATCATAGAAGGCTATCAGAATGATGGAAGAAAATCCAGGACAGTTCTTCAGGAGAGAACTCAGAAGCTCAGAGCAAGCCAAAAAAAAAAAAAACAAGTGTTAAAAAAGTGCTGCCTCTAGGCACAGCACATTTCTATTCACAGGAATCCTTAGGAAAATAGAATAAAACCCAGAAAAGAGAACATATCTTAAATACTCCCAGATACCTGAATTGCAGATCATAGACATGTTAGTTGTTCAGTAATAGTTAAAAACATTGAAGACACTGGAGAAATTAGCATAAACTCCAATAAAAGTGGTAGACCCTAAGAAGTGTGTGTGCAGTCTAGAACTTCTAGAACTTCTGATATTGTCCTCTCTCTGCACTCTTTTGTTCCACATTTCACTCTAGAGTCACAGACTGTTCACAAAGAATAATTATTTGTTATTGCTATTTCTTAACTGCAAGTGTCACACAACATAATTCCACAAAGTTAAGCAAAACTAGAAACAAACTTAAGAAACAGTTACTGGACCAGTAGACAGTTGCTATCACTGCTGAAGAGGGCAAAAATCAGCTCAGGCCGGGACAAAGCCAGAGGAGTCCCGAGATCCTGTATTGTAGAACCAGTGCAAAGCTTGTGGCCTGTTACTAGTGCTAACGCAATCATATTTACATGTTCAATTTTGCTTCTGCTACTCAGCTGAACTCCCTGCCTCAGTAAAGTAAAAGATGTGAGATGCATAATATCATAACTGTTGGTCAGATAAAATAAGAACTCAAATTTAGCGGCTAATAGGGATAGGAGAGTAAATGATTTTATAAAACCAAGCTATAATCTTGATTATTCATACTTACTACTGAATATCATTAGTAAGATCAATAAGAATATGAAAAGAAAAGAATAAAAACTCATATTTTCTTATATTTTCCACTCCAGTGACATTTCAGATTTGTCCTTTTAATGTTAAAAAATATTTTTCCTCCAAATATTCGTATAATAAGAGAAAGAAAAAACTCAGCTTCATGACAGTTCACTCTTACTTATATGTATATATGTATATATATATATATATATATTTTTTTTTTTTTCCCAGTAGCAGTATAAGCTGTTTTGTGCACCTTTCCTGCAGTTTGTATTCCAAACAGTAGGAATTTCTGAAATGGATTTTCTTGACACAACTGCATCAAAATCTTGACCCAGGCTTTGTGCTTTTTCTAACAGAGGCAAAAAGGACCTTTCACATTCCACTAAGGAAATTGCCTGTCTATAAATGTATCACTTCTGCTTCTGGGCTGTTAGCAGTACAGCTTGAACTGAATTCAGCTGGAGTAAGAATACAGTACTTCGGACCATTACTGTTGGTTTTCAAATTGAAATGCTGTGTCACTTTGACCTGTGTTTCGTTCAATACTGGTTTATAAGTTTCTTTTTCAAAGCTAATTCTTCAACAGATAAAAATACACTGTACACTTCACTGAGAATCTCTGACCCTGCAAAACTTCTGTAATTTGCATACATTATCATTATAATAATTGGGTCCACTGTGTCAGGCAGTGCACATAAGCAAAGTGAAAGGTGATTGTGACCACAGCAAGTAGTACAGACGATGGCTGAAACAGGATGAAAGTAAAATAACTTGTTCACTTTCATAAAAATGACCAATGGCTGAAGTAAGGGGAGAATAAAGATTTCCTGACTGCAGATAAACTTCATGTCTAGCTGGTCCAGAAATGTGACTTCATGTTTGAAGTCAACACATAAATATTAGTTTTATCTGTTTTGATTAATACTTTTTACAGGACAGGTGGTGGGAATATTCAATTAATCATGCTTGTATTTGAATTTTTAAAATGTTACAATAAACACACAAGTGTCCTCTCAGTTGCATATTTTATTCTTCAGATATTTCATTGTCAGATTTATCACTCCATAAAATATGAAGTACCTTATGTTCATGTATGTAAAGCTTTAATATCCCTCTCTATTCATTCTGTGGTACACTGGTTCTATATGTTTTAAAATAAACCTTCCTTATGTTTTATCTACCGCACTGGTGCATAAGATTTTGTAGACAGCTATGGAAAATATTCAAGTTAATTAAATTTATAGGCAAATAAAGTATCAGTAACTTTAGTTACAAAAAAAAAAAAAAAAAAAAAAAGGGCACACAGAATGTCTGATTTATTTTCTGCCTAAGATTTTGAGGAATCACAGACAAGAGTTTTCATTCTATTGTCTACTACATCGAGAAACTTCTTTTTGAGCCGTATTCTGCATTTTCTTTATAATATTTATAACAAAAAATAAAAGATAAAAAATTTTAAAGAAAGATTTTCCACCAACAATAAGTAATTTAGCAAGTAAGTAAAGAATGACAGAGGAGGATCCATTTTAAAATTAGATTATAATCTGTTATGATGTCAAGTCTTCCCTCTTCATTTGGAAAGGTTATTTAGGTGTATTTTGATGAGGAAGGAGGAAAGAAGCTCTGATTTTCTTATACCTTGAATATATAGAGAGAGGTAGTTGCTGACAGAATTTCTAACATTAACAATTTATGTAGAGAAGCCCAAACCAATCTGAAACCCTGAAAAGAGGGAGGCAGTTAATGTCATATCATTCCCTTGCAGCTGGGCACAAAAAAAGCCTCCTTAAAGTATGTGAAAGTAGAACTCAGGATCAGAAGCTATTTCATGAACTTTGATGACACTTAACTTTTGTGTTAAATCTCATAACAGTAGTTTTTCCATTAAAAGTAATAAGACTGAATTTAATTTCCAGCCTAGTCTAAGAGGCTTTTCCTTTCCCCCCAAAACAAAGTATTAACTACTAGTTAGATACAGTGGCTTTCTACTCAGTGTTTTCAGACATTATGAATCCAGTTCTAATTTTCTTCTCATCAATTGCTTATGAGAAACTCAGCAAAAGGCAAACATAGTTTTTGCATGTCCCCTTGAAGCTGCATCTTTGCATAAGAAAGCTGCAAAAGGCTGTATGCCAGTAGGTGGTTAGGAATCAGGGACTGCAGGTGAGGTATGAGCAGGTGGGAGGCAGATTCACTTTTGAATCTCCTATTCCATGCACAAGAGTTGTTCTTGTCAAGGAAAGTAACAAGGTATTACATGAGCTCTTCCGAACTGCTATTACATGTGAATCAGTTTCACTTACAAGGTAAGAAACGGTCTTCAGCAAAAACATGATGGAAATAGAATGGTCCCTTAAGACCTACAGGACTTCTGAGTCAAAAGTCTGTAGGAGTTATCTGAAGAGTTATTTTTGTGATGGATAACCGAACTGGATAGTAATCTCTATCTGTTTGTATTTAACTTTATCATTATAATTTTTTAAGGGACCTGGTAGAATTTCTGTGCTGATGGATGAATACAAGACTGTGACTAAGATTGGTTTATCTTTGGTATTACACTTGAATGGCTGAATGTGACACTGCTCTTTTTTCCCTTCCTAATTTAAGTTTTAGGATAAGCTAAGGAAATGGCAAAGGAAATCATTCAAAATAGCCAACAAGAATTTTTTATTTCTTTTTTTTGGAATAATAATTTCATAAAAAAAAAGAATTATTACAAAAAATGAAAATGCTGCATCTTTCCCTATATCTCAGCATTTCAAAATATGCTTCACAGATGGTCTCCCAAGTAGCCTCAGCTGACATGATGTGTCTGACAAGAGTGTTGCTCCATTGTCCCCTCTGCCTCTGGCCCACATTCTGGGCAACTTCCCCTGCACCAGAACTGATGTTCATCAGATGGATTGGAAATGGGAGTAACAGTACCTCTCTTCTTCTTCTGACATTCACCTATCCAATGACATTTTTCAGGAATTTTTGTTGTTTCTGAACAACCATAAAACAAATCCCTTTTTTTTTTCTTTTTTTTTTTTTTTTTTTACAGACTTTTAAAAAGTTTTTATGTGACCTCGTGTGTGCAGAAGGGTTGGACTAGATGATCTCCAAAGGTCCCTTCAAACCTTAAAGATTCTATGATTCTATGGTTCTGTGATTTGCCTGTTCTTATTTATTTATTTGTATTTTTATTGTTATTTGTGAAGCATAACCTATTACAGAACTGCCAGAACTATGATAACTAAGATTGAAATATAAGGAGATCTGTCAGGCAGATCAGTCAGGGAGGAGAAGGCTTAAATTAAGTATTTCCTTTATATATTGTCACAAGTAGTATAACATGGTGATACAGAGTGGATATTTCTAACAGAGTATCTGCTTTGGTGTCAAGAAATCTTTTCTGGCAGAAGTTTTGTCAACATTATCATGCTTTTCTGCGTGAACTTGCAACTTGGCCCTTAATTATATTAATAATAAACAGCACTAAATCCAACCAGCTGTCAAGGTAAAATTAATTGAAGACATTACCATTATAATACAGAAGCACATAGAGAAACACTTGAATATTATTTTCAGAATAAATAAAGCAAACAGTTCCCATTACATATTTTCAAACAAATGGAAATACTGGGTTTGAATGAAGATACATAATTTATTTTTAATCTTTTCACTCTCATGTCTGTTAATATTACAAAATGGATGGATGAAATAGTACTGCATACTATGAAGTGAGAATGCAAAATGTATTTGAAAAAAAAAAAAAATCTGTTTGCTTAAGTTGTAGACCCTGTGGATCATCTGTATACTTGGGGTTCTCTAGGTGGCAGGGTTGAGACTTATTTCAATTTTATAACATTTAACTCTAAGTGCCTGCATATTCATTAGATGTGTAAGCTTCCATTACCATCAACTTTGTGAGACCCACAACTTCTTAGAATGGCTTTTGGAAACCCGCCAGGATATGCTGGGGCATTGCTCAGCTTCCTAGACACCTACGCTGAGATATCTGAATCAGGTCCAGTGAATCCATTTAATCTCTGCATGGAAGGTCTGGTAAGACTTACATTTGGCAAAGCTTAATTTTAAAATTCATTTCGTGGTTCATTTGCACTTTATGGGCAATTTTCTCCTTAATGTAAAGTTTATATTGATTAGTGGGACTGGACTTTGGAAAGGCATCAAACACCATAGAGGCATAAAGAAAATAATTAGCTGCCTTAAAGATATTCTTAAAAAGTTTTTCTTATTTATTATTAAAGTTAGTTACTAGCAAGATCATATGCCCCTGGGCATTTGAGTTGGTAGAATTAGGGTTTTTGTAAGGAGCATTGACAAAGTGTCTACAAACATAATGGGCCTTCCTTTCTTCAAGCATCTTTAAGTTATAATTTGTCCATTGCTAAGGAGAAATGTGAATGAATACATTCAAAAAATCTGCAGGCAAATCCATTTAACCACTTCTTTGGGCTGAAGAAGAAAAATTAAGAATGTTATCTGGATAAAACACCATCCAAAGACAATAATCACACTATCAGGTGCAGCATCTGCTTGAGATACTATATAGATCTCTTGGTTGTCTGATGGACTTTGAATTCCATATAAAATAGGAAATTAGGTATTCAGACACTTACAGGTCCCTTAGAACTGAAAATGGACTCTTAGCATAAAAGGCAGATTTCTGTTCTTCCTAGTTTTTAAGAGAGTGCATATGAATTTATTTTCACATATTTTCAGGTTGATCAGTGCAGAGGACTCTCCATAGTTAATAATAAAAGGGCAAGAAGACCATTCCCTTTCCCGTCTTTGTCACCAGGGCCAGTTCTGAGTGATGATATAGCTTCCAAGACAGTCAGTAGAGAGGAAATTTCCATAATGTAGTGAAGCATTTGAGCACAATCCAAGTCATAGAAATTTCATAGTATATACAGCATTCCTAATTCTTGAGGTGTGTTTATTTAAGGAGGTTAATGAAGATGGTTTTAATTTAATATTTTTAATGTATTTATTTCCCATATCCCTAGATAAAAAGTGTATCGAGTTACATAGTCATAACAGAGTCTTCATATCTTCCATTGGCTGGGACTGGACATAAGGACTAATCAGGTTTTTTAAATTATTTTATTTTATTTTATTTTATTTTATTTTATTTTATTTTATTTTATTTTATTTTGTTTTGTTTTGTTTTGTTTTGTTTTGTTTCGTTTCGTTTCGTTTCGTTTCATTTCTTTTCATTTCATTTCATTTCATTTCTTTTTTTTTTTGACTTACCCTCTACATACAGTGTTACGATAGAATGGCCTGTCTTTAACAAGAAAAGACTAACTATAGTGAAAACATAGGAAATAATCTCTGATATAATAGAGAAGGAGAAAAAAAAAAGTAAAAAGTTGCAAAAAGAAAGGAAATACCAAATACTTTTTAATCAACTACAACTGCCATTGAAATCCAGTTATGGGATTTGTTCACATGGATTCCAGGAAAATAATTGCATTTAATTATATGTTCCCTTAGTCTTGAAACTTGAAGTATTCATCATCATCATGCTACTGATAAAAATGAAAGCAATGAAAGCAACCAAAATGGCCATGATTATGATTTTGCTAGAAATGGTAAGCAAAGAACACAACAGAACAATGAAGAAATGCAAAAAAAAAAAAAAAAAAATTAAACTGAAAGGTTACTTCAGGTTACTTCAGAAAGGATTCCTACACTCTGCTGCAGACAGTACACACAAAGCTAGTTGTTCTTCAAAATGCTGCCAGATACTCTTCAGAGAAAAGTTTTGGGCAGAATTAGTATTTAATTAATTAATATTTAAAACTTTAAGGAAGATGCAATGTGCACAATCCTTCTAAAGAAATTAATAATGAGAGACATGAAACTAAATATGTTTCTTTTGATAAAATTTGTACTATTTACTTTAAACAATATATAGATCAGAATCTGTGCTACAGCTCAGGTTCTCAGGTGAAGTAAGCTGTGAGAAGTCCATTGGCTTCACTGAAAAATGTTGCATGGAACCAAATGAGGATCTGATGTTAGAGGGAAAAAAAGCTTCCTGCTTTTTTTTTTTTTTTTTTTTTTTTTTTGTCCAAACTGTAACAGATAACAGATGAATGCAGCAATGAACGAAGAACATACACATGCATTTTAATGAGTTATTAGTCTATTTTTACTACACGGTTGTGAATTATGGGGTATGGCATCCTAATTAGAGGGCAGGACAGATGGTGAAGGCTTACTCTGTAGTGATGAGTCCATTAAAATAACCCCAGCTGCCCACTGACTATACACTCTGAGCAAGGGACATTTCATAATAACAGAACTAATCATCATAGCCAAAATATATAGGATATTCTGTGGAGATTTTTAATACAGAAAGGTCAGCGTAAGCTATTTGGATTCTGCATATTTTCTTTTTTCCTCTTAATTTCATTTTATCATTTATCATTTGCAGATAAGCGCAGGATTGTTGAGTTCAAAGACAGAAGACAAGAGTTTAGCTCCTTGAGTCTACGAGAGAAGGAGAAATAGATCTGCAATGTAAACCTGCTCTCCTCAGAGTCAGGAGGATATCTAGAAGCTGCAACTCTGTTCCGCTTTTGTTTTCCAACAAAAAAAAAGGTCAATTCTTTATATCCTTTATAGTTATAGGCATGCACTTCCTAACACAAGGCACAGAACAGCAGACAAAGAAATGTGCATGTCTGACCCAGGTTCCTCTCTGATCTCCTATTTAACCAATGAGTGCAAGGTTTTTTACTCTCATCAAGCTTTTCCTAACATGTAGTGTAAGAGGGATATGGGAACTCTAACATAGTGATAAAAAAGGTCATATGCTATTATTTTGGTTTCCTGTAGTGTTCAGAAACATCATCTTGCTGCCCCTGAGTACTTGTGATAACCATTTCACAATTCTGTATTCCTTCAGGCCAGAAAAGTCCTTTATGTTAATGTAGTGTAGCTTCTTGGAAAAAAAAATAAATAAAAAAAATAAAAACTAAAAAAAAGGCTTTGGATATCCCAAAGAATCTGTAGGAAACATTTTATTTCTCTACACTGTGCCTTGAACACTTATAAAAAGGTACATTCACTCAAGTAGAATTTATGGCTTGCTGAAAAAAATTACTGGATGAAATTATGCCTTCTATAAAGTGCGGATGGTCTGAATACCTTAAATAGTAGGCTGGTTATGGTTCTTCCTTTTTCAGGAAAAAAATAACAATAATTATAATAATTGTAATTATAATAACAACCCTTCCCAAAACTATTAGTCCATGACATGCAAAATAAAAAGCAACTGGCATGACTACATTTCAGACATGGGACAGAGAAGTGCTTTTTAGCTCTGAGGTCTGAGTGTACCCATTAGCTGTGTCACAACAGCTTACCAGCAGTTACTGAAAATGAACTAACTTACTGAAGTGGGTTTCATTTGGAAAAAAATATCTAGGCAGGAGCAGCAGAGTATTCTGCTCTTCTAGTCAACTCTTAAAACATAAATAAACAATATGATTTATCATATATATATACGTGTGCATCATATCTACATGTATGCATCTATTTATATATCATATCATTGATAAATTATAATACTAAGACATTGTGCTATTAGCTATAGACAAATGATGATCTTTTAATGTGGTGGTGGACCTCTTGAATTTATATTCAGTCTTTCTGTTGAATCTGGCTGTATTTACCATTTTACATCTGCAGCTATATTAATCTAATGTGATTGTTTGAAATGTTAAAATATATGCAGAAATTAATTATCATGAAAAGAATGATTCTTGATTTTCAGTTTTATGGTAAATTGTAAGCAATGCCAGAAATGTACATCTATATTAACAATACTTTATTTATAAATAGTTGTATTGCATCACTGCTTAATCACCAGCAAAATGTAGTGGACTGAAATAACTGTAGAAGATGTATTAGAAAATAGAAGATGGAAAAGTATTTGTCAGCCACCATTTCATATATCAACATAGTGTTGGGAACATTAAGTATATATAGAGATACTTATACTGTTAATGCTATTGAGCAGGGTATTTTTTTACCCTAATACGAAAATTGTATGTAGGAAATAAAAAACGGTGTTTTATCTTGCAGGCTAAGACTCAAGATGTCTTGTTAAAAAAAAAAGGTGAAGATGTAAAAAAAAAAAAAAAAAAAACTTCATATTTTCTAACCTAATTGTAAACTTTTTTTGGAATATTAGACTATTGTTTGATAGGAAAATTCAAGCACAAGTTGCTGCTTAAGGTTAGCTGAATTGTATTTTGACATGAACTCTTTATTATTGGAAATGATCTGGATTACCTCAGAAAAACCCTACCTGGTAAGATTGTCCAGAAATGAAATCCAAGCTTCATTATAACAGTGTGTACTGAGTATAGAACAAAACTCATAACCCCATTGAACTTCTCCAAATAATGCAGTACAATAACAGTACAATGTCAGGTAATATCAATTATTGAATATAGCTTATTGTCAAGCCTAATATTGCTCCAGTGCGGGCTGAAACCCTCAGGTTTACCCTGAAAAATATAAGCACCAAGTCTGTAGTTAATGAAAGAAGTAAATAACGAAGGCTAACCAGTAGTGATCAGGCCCTGAAGCCGATAAATCACTCATAGTTCTTTACATTAGGCAAGCAAAAGTTACTTAAGCATTTTCTGCATGTTGATCATGTACTGCAGCTTTTGGAAGGCTTGTGCTGGTTTTGCTAACTGACAAATTACATTTTAAAAACATGCTTCTGAGGACAATATTATGTGCTTTGTTTTCTAAGGAAAGTCACAGTGAGGTTGCAAATGCAAATTCAAAACAGCAACATTCACATACCAGCTTTTATCACTCAGCAGCTGGAATCGATTCAAATATGCTAATGTCCTCTAACATTTCCCTGTAGAATAGTACTAAAAAGCTTTTACAAATTACTTTGTTTCCTGCTTTTTCATAATGGACCTGTATTTTTTTTTTTTTTTTCCCTAACAGAGATCCTTGTTTTATTTATCTACAGAAAATATTATGGCCCATCTTCTCCACAGGTGCAAAGAAGTCTGTCAATGTTGAACTCAATAAAGCGCTGGCAAAATACAGCAATGGTAAATATGCAAAAACTTTGCTGAGGTCTGTTCCTAAATCAACAGGCTTATTACTGTTACCTTTACTTCATTATCACCCATCATTGTAAATAAAGAATGGTGTTGTGTGAGCAGAGTTAGCTGCAGGTGGGCACATCAAGGAGGAAAGTAGTCTGTGAGAGTGATTTCCTAGTGAGCAAGAATTCCTGTTGCTTATAAATGTGGACACAATCTAGTAGAAATTCAGCTACAGAAATAGGAATTGAAAGGAGCCCACGAGTCTTCATATGAAATTTAAAACGAAGCAAAAATGACAACACCTGAAAATATTTGATATGCAGGGAAAGCTATGCCATTTTGATCAGCTTGGTATAAAGAGCAGGATGTTGTTCCCCTGCTGCTGGAGAAACATTGAATAGCAAGTGGAATAGCCAACATATACTTCCTTGTTCTACCTGCAAAAGGGTATTTCTAGGGATCTGCTTCAAATATCATTGGCAAAGCTGGACTAATAAGCATATTGCTAAAATGAAACAATATGAATGAAGCAATTACTCCTTAAAGGTGGAATATCGCTTTGGTGACACTTAAAACAAGATCATATATGTGTACATAATGTCTCATTTCTAAAGTACTTAGCATTCGATATCATGACTTAAAACAGTGGCTTAGACTATGTAGAATAACACCTGAATACTTGTCGGAAAGCCTGCAGTCCTGGACTGCTAGGCTTTGTGGAATGGCTGCTATTTAACCTGTGTTTGTATATTGCATTGTATACTGCATATTGTATACTGCAATCTCTCTATATATTACAAACTTTTAAGTACCCACCCGAACTAAGTAAATGTCTACCATACTCTAATTCAAAAATATCATGGATTGCTTCAAAAAAAAATATAACACAGTTGTGCTAGAACCAACACTGACAATACTGATTTCAAGTGAAAAATGATTTTGAATGAAGGACCACATAAGGCAGATGGAGTGCGGTCCAAGAGTAATGCAAACAAATAGATAACAGCTGTGCACAATAGAAGTTGAAGTTTCTAATTATCAGCAAAGCATGCTTCTGGAGCAATTTATTATAATGGAAGGAGAAGAATATGACCAGCGTACAGAGGTGGCTTAGCAGGAAGACAGTTGAGTTTTTGATCCTTCACTAATTCTTGACGTACATGTTTAGTAAATCCTATTTTCTCCAAATTTACAAATTGACTGTAAGCTGGGCAAAAGCACTTCAGTTCTATGCAGCAATGAGTTGATGACTAATAGGTTGTTATGAACAGATTCCCAAAACATCTTTCATTTTTTTTTCTGATTTTGTAGATGATTCTAGTATCCGAATCTCTGGATCACAACCGTCAACAGCTGTTTTACCTTTACATGGCATTTAGGTGTGGTCTCTGTCATAAGAAAGAAGTCCAGATCTCCCTTTTCATCTATGCTAGTTTACCTGCATGATGAAATTCTTTGTGTGGACAAAAAGTGCATGCAGGATCTGGCAATCTCAAGACCATACTAAGTTGTCTGGTTAGGCAGATAGGGCATATGGGTGGATCAGTAAAGAGAGAGAGGGTGTGTGAGAGAGAGAGAGTAAATCCTATTCGTGAACTTTTCTAAAACTGGAGCCATTAAATGATGACTGTTTTACTCCTCTTTATTGTAAAAAAGGTATTTGTTTTACTTGCCTGCTCTCTTTTAAAAAAGATCCCACATCTGTTCCTTTTCACTGGCTCTGTATTTTCCTCTAAGTCTCCTTGAAGCTTCTACCTTTCCCACTCTGCTTCACCCTTAGGATTATAGTTAAAAGATGATAAAACTTGATAAAAAGCCTTAAGGAAAAATGTTAGACTTTTAAAAAAATATTTTAAAAAATATTTAAAAAATATTTTTAATGTATTACAAGTTGTACTTCCAAGGCAAAATAATACATTTCTAGTCAAAATGCCTGTTGAGACTGGCATGATTAGACTTCACCCTAAATTAATATTTGTCTAATATGCTAATATAGCTCTTTAAAATGAGGTGAATTTTTCCCAGTATGACCGATACTTCTCTTCAGATGCCTAACTAGTCTTATCTTTTTGACAGCCATACCCTATTTGTACATAATTGTTTATGAACATAGATATAAAGCTTTGGAGCAGAAGTGACCACTTGATTGTTTTAGCAGTATTTTCTGTGAAAGTTTCTTCTGGGTAAAGGTCATTGACTCTTACCTCCAGTATATGTCTTTCAACGTTTGAATGTAATGAGAATGGAGTATGCCTTATTTGAAAGGAATAAATGACTGAATAAAATGACTCTTAAAAATAAATGATTCTGAATAAAAGATCCACTGAATAAAAAAAATTGGAAATTTATTTTCTATGGATTCTAATTTGGGGGGAGGATCTTTCTGACTTACTCATGTTTACTTCAGTTAATTGGAATATTCATGTAATATCAGATTCATGTTTCTTTACTGTCAATGGAAAAAAAATCTATTGATTTCAACAGAAATAAGAAAATCTTATAGATTTTTACATGCTAAATGAAGTTAATACATCTGAGCAGAACCTAAAGAGAGTATCATAGGTCTTGGAAAAATAAGATGGACATTGTACTGTGGGGAGGAGGTTTTTTTTTTTGATTGGTTGGTTTTGTTTTTATGGCAGAGGCAAACTCCGTTAGTCTAGATATGAAGATTTAAAGTGTCAACAGAATTCACATGACCATAAGCCACTGGTTACACACAAGGATTTCATAACCCACACCGAATCCCATAGAAATTCTTAGAGATTTAACTTTAATAAAAGATTAAGCTTTTCTATATTTGTAGAAAACTAGAACAAGAACTTAATAGTCTAAAAAAAAAACAAGAAGTCCATGCAAACAAACAAAACCAGAAATCTCATTTATCTTGAAAAACACATTTTCATTATATCAGTTATTTACCTGTTACACATTTGAGTTGATAGACATAGATGAATTTATTTTTTGTTGTCTTATATTCAAGCATCAATGAAAGAAGAGTATCAGTTCAGCATCCTCTAATGTTACTTTTCAAGGGCCTGTTGTCTTAGCAAGGTTCAAATCTTCAGTTTGCAAAATGTTACTGCAATATCTACACACAAATTATTGTTATTATTATCCTTCCATTCATGCTATTCAAATTAAAGCATGAATTACCATATTTTTCAATTTTTATGTCATTTTTATTGCCCATTCTGCAAAACAGAAGAAGAAAGTACATGATGAATCACTCTCCCTCAATTAGTTCCTTAGTTTATAGCTACCATTCCTATTCATCCTATATATAATTAATGAAAAAATAACTGTTATAAAATCTAGTAATAATTTACAGTCTTCCTCTCTACTGTTTTATGTGGAGCATACCAATTCTGTTTGTCTCTTGTAGTCCATAATTCTGAAAGATAGCCAGTACACAATATTGCCAACTATATCATATTTCCTACATCAGTCTCCAGCCAACCTGCAGTATAATACAGCAAATAGGGCCCTCTGGACAGGGTCCCATGTCCTATATTTTGTCCTTATAACTTTATTATTATGCAGATTTTGATACCTCTCATGTAAATAGGATGATCCATATTCAGTCAATAAGATTTTTGTTCAGAGTCATTCTTTGACATCTGAGTTGATGCCATGCAGTTATTGGTTACAGTCCCTTATCACAAAGGTCAAGGTAACAAGGCCAGGCACCTCTGAGGAGGGAAGAGCTAAGCTGGGTTTCTCTCTCTCTCTTTCTCTCTCTCCTTTTTTTTTTTTTTTATTCATGATTACGATCTTATGCTACCTGGCCCCTCAATAAAGGGGGGATGTCATCTGCTTCAGTGCTGTTTATCTTGTTTTTGGTTTTACCGGTTATCCTTTTGTGTGTTTGGCAGGATATTCTACAACTTGCCGTTCTATGTATTTATCTTGTTTTGCTCTTTATCTTCCAATTCATGGTACTTGAGTTGCTATAGACCTGTTTTCCCGTACTTACTTAGTTCAACAAAATCAGTCCTCATTTGGTGGTCTTATTGCTCACATGTCTGTATAAAAAACCCTATAGATTGTGTCTTCGTATTGCCATCACAATGTTACAAATTACTTACATGCTACTTCTGATTACACTATTTTAGTGTTCTTCTATTCAGCTTCAAAGCAAGCTGGATCCTGGAGCAGATTACATTTGATAAATATGGCATTATCTCCCAGTGTAGTCATTGAAATTGATATTATGAACTCTTATAATTGGAGCCTAAACAGCTTTCTCCTTTCCAGATGCTTATATGTAGACATATGGATATGTTAACAGTTGAGCTGAATCATGAAAACAGACGTTAAGCAGACAAATGAACAGCCACAGGTGACAGCTGACTTTGAATCTGAGGAAGAGACTATCAAGAGATAAGGCACAGAGGAAGAAGAAGAAAACTGTTCCCAAAAGAGCAGTTTCAAAACATGAAAAATTCTACTTGCTCTCAATTCATTTTCACTCTGCTGAATAAAAATGAAATGTGGAGCAGAGAAAAAGAAATAGATGCATCTAATCTAAGAGATGCTTGCTTTTTTCTACCTTATATAATTAAAAACACTAACATGAATGCCATTGAGAATGGAAAACTATTATTACTTCCCTCTTTTCTCCAGCTTCCCATATTTTCAAACTGTAGAACTATTTTCTCTTTTGCCTTGTCCTACTAGTTCATCCTCAACATGCAAAATGGTTTTTACTTTGATGTTTGCCAGTGGTAAGTGTTCTTTAGCTATATAAGTATTCTTGTGTTCATTCTGCATCTCTAGTTTCTCCAGAATATCTAGTCTTCCTTCTTTTACTCCTTTGCAACTGCTGATGTCACTGCTAGTGTTGGTGTTCACTTTCTACAGATTATCATTTCTGTACTATGTATAACAAAGTCAAATCTATTCATCCATTCATTGGATTTCACCTGCAAGTGTGATTACTTATACATTTAGAAAATTACCTTGTCATAGCAAATGTTTTGCCTGCTGTTTTCTATACAATTTTAACAGTTTTCTGTACATCATGTTGTATCTTTCATTAACCTCCTTCTTTATTTTATTTTATTTTATTTTATTTTATTTTATTTTATTTTATTTTATTTCATTTCATTTCATTTCATTTCATTTCATTTCATTTCATTTCATTTCATTTTCTTCTGCCAGGAATATGATTGTGAATTGTGTTTATATTTGGGAAGAAATACTCATTACATCTGCTAAGTAGAATACTGAGACTATGTCCCACCGTTTCTAATTTCTGTATTTTTAAAGCTATCCATTGTATAGAGGGAACAATACGTTATACACAGACTACAGACTTTACACAGACTAGAGGCTTGGGCTATGAAAAAAAGTTACCTAGTTATTCTTCAGCAAATATTTTATTTTTCTTTTTTAGATATAAAGGTCAACCTGATCAAGTCTATCCTTTTTGCGGGGGGAAGATAGGATTTAGTCTTATTAAGGGAGGAAATATTTCACTAAGTTTAGGAACGATACAATGTATTATATTGTATGCATTTAAGTAGTCCTTTTTCTTTCCTATAATTTGGTTTTATGTAAAGGAACAAGAGAGCTGCAGAATGTTTTTATGAATATCAATATTCTAAAAGACTTACAGCTCTAAAGCACTAAAATATTCATAAACTTTGCCCCACCATGATGACAAATCTTAGGCAAACAAAATAGAAGGAAATTTTCAAAATATTTTATTTTTTCATTTCAAAATATTCTATTTTAAGATGACAAGAAAAAAAATCAAAAAAAGAATTAAAATCTCTGAAAGCAAAACCAATTTTTTTAATTCCTTGTAGTATAGGACACTGTGGTTAAATTGCTAACAAATTTTAGTGCTATTGTTTCAATGGATTTTTTTTTTTTTTTTTTATCAGTTATAGCTCCAGTGAACTCAATTTCCCCTCATATATTTTCTGTTCACAGCTTAATTGAAAAATACGTGATTCAATTGCTCAGGTCCAGCAGAATATATTTCAGCCTGTTCCAGAAATGGAAAGTGTAGTTGTTCCTCCAAAGGTTCAGAATTTTTAATATAATAAATTCTAAATTTAATAAATTGTTGTACAACCTGTGAAGAATTTTGATTCCTCTGTCAATCCTTTCTTCCTTTTTTTTCACCATAAGTTTCAATCGTTATTAATTTACTACTGTGCAAAAGAGAAAGGAGGAAAATATGACTTCTTGCATGCTTATTTTTGCAGCTGTCACGAAGATCTGAGTGGAAAATGAGTATTCAGAAAAGTAGTAATAGTAAAATGAGGATAATTTGCATGAAACAAGCATTTATTAGTGTAATTTAAGATAGTAAAGATTGACAATTTTCTACTCTTTAAGATACAAGTGAAAGCGTCTTTAGGATGCACATAAATCTCTTAATATTTTAATAGAAATAACATCTCTAATATTCAGAATTCAGAAAAGAGTTGAAAAAGGCTTTAAAGCTTAGCGGTTTGTATCTACATATATAAATGGTAAACAACTTCATGCAGCTAAACTTCAAATTAGGCTAAATCTGACTGACTATTCCTTTTTATGAAGATAAATCTGTGAGTGTATCTCCTTGGCTAATTATGCTTACAAGGACTGGTCTGGGAACTACATTAAATAATCCACATGTCTCATATCTTAGCCATTAACAACTGGAAAGCAGGTGTGAAATCATCTGATTTCCTTTGCAATGTTGAAGATCTGCATTAACACTCATCAAGGAAATGTGCTTCGTCAAGGAAATTTTAGTCTGTGCTTCACTATACAAGTTTATGCACAGAAATTCCATGAAATTTGCTTAATATTTAAAATTGCTGCATTCATATAAGCACTCACCAAGTAGTATAAGAAATTTTCCTATTCAATTTTACAAATTACAAATCAAAAACATATATGCACATTTTTGATGCTGTCTTTTTTTTTTTTTTAATGTTTAAAAACAGTGATTTCATAATTTAGAATTTAGAACTTATGGCTCAATGAATGTTATAAATTAAGTAACTCATAAGATAGTGGCTAGAAGAGAGAAATGATTTTTTTTTCCTGTTCTAGATAATCCTGTAGGATTCTCTTGAGTTTCTAATATTTGTATTTGTTCTTAGCATGGTGGAAGTGGAAGACTTTATATATATATAAAACTTCTGGTGTCTGTCTGATGATCATTTTTCATGAAAATGTTGGAAAAGACTTGTCCACTTTGAACAGGAAAAACTTTCTATAATTCTTAGTGTGTTCAGATTAACGTGTGATTCAACTATCTAAAACAGGTCATTTTTAAAATAAACTGGCTCAGCTTATTTTGAAGGGAGTTTCTACTTTTCATGCTTTCAAAAATCTACTAGATGCTGTAGAAATCAAATAGAAAAATTTGAGAGTCATTCAGAGCAATTTGAGTAGACAATTAGATTGGGTGACCTTCACTACTTCCTGGATTGAATTAACTGTTTTGATGACATATCCCAGTTCTATCATTTACCCAGTGTATTCTAGCATCTGGTATTTCTGAGACATTCCTATGGGTATGGCATGGGTGGTACAGAATCTCTCTGGGACCAGCATCCTTTTGAACTGACCCCTGGAGAATAAGTAAGATATCAAAGAACATCTAAAATGTCATGACAAACTAAAATTTCAGTAACCGAACTGCATCCTGGATGCTTGTAGCCTATAGCTGCTCTCTGATCACGTAGTGCTTGATTCAGTTGCCAAACCATAATAGTCTTGTGCTGTTTGAGATGCCCTAGAACATGTATCCAAGAATTTTGCATGAAGCTGGCAGATAAGACATAAGAGCTCTTAGAAATTCTAACCCTTATTGATGAAAAACTAAATGCTAGGCTAAGCATCTCAAATATTACATGCATGACTGTACCTTCTATCAAGCCTGTAAGTCTCCTATGTTTTTAGGCATTAATATGTAGAATTTTACAGCCCTGAGCTGAAATACCCATCCAGAAATTTCAACAAGTAACAGTTCTGCCACTACTCCTTCTACATCCAAATTAAGATTAATAATGGGTGCTCTTGAGAAGTCAAGAGCTATGTGACTGTTCTCTCATGCCTGATTCAGATGAGATTTCAGTTTCCATCTGATCAAGTTGTGTATGTGCTTGTTCTTGCTAAACATGGCTCAACAACATTAAGATCCCCTTCTGGAAAACTTAATAGCCTAGTCTAAGATCATAGTTGTCATCAAGGGTCCATCAGCCTTTCACCCCACAGAAAGACGTTGTTTATCACTGTGTATAAGAATATAAATTAAATTGATCTGCCAATGAAGACTTTTAAAATTCATGTTTATGTAAACTGGGGCTGTAGCAAGAATAAAACTGAATAACTGATATACCACCACAGGCAGCAGCATAAACCAATCAGTTCTGGAGAGTCGAATCTTGTTGCACTTGTCCAATTTCACAGTGCATGTCATTCACGTCAAGCCGTGGGGTGACTTTTATTTAGAACTGAAGAAACACTGGTGAAACATTCCAAAATGTCTTTCAAAAGTACCCTCTAGAATTCTGATTACAAACCATTGCATGGCTGAAGACAAAAATACTTCTTTGCACATTAAATCATTTTGCACTTCATTTTTTTTTCTGTTCTCCTCTATTTTTTTTTTTTTTCTGTTCTTTAGGAAAAGAGCAGAGGAATATGTTAGACATGTTAATTTTGATATTAATCAGTTGTGTTTCCATTTTCTTAAAATCAAACATAGACATCTATATCTTTAGACAAACTATAAAAAAGATTTCTTTGGGAGTTCCTTTTCCTCAGGTACATCAAATACATAACTGCAGCATATGTCTTGGCAATACTCCAGCAGGGCAAAGATTATCTTTCAGAGACAGTTGTAGGCAATATCAGCTGCCAAGCAGGATTTATACTTCAGCTCCAGAGTATTTTAAAATGAAGGAAAATTGTATGATTTCTTCCATCTTTCTGAGAACCTGTATAATGATCTATTCACCTCTTCCCATATCCAACCTATTGTGGTCTTTTTTAGTCTTTTTCTATCACAGACCACACATCTCCAGATTAGGACACAGGCTGAAAGGCTGGCTTCTAGGAAAGAAAAGTTGGCTGTCTTTTGCAATTGTCTACCAGAACAAACAAACAAACAAACTCAGACTCTGTTCTGTTACCATGGAGCACTGGTAGATAGAAATTTAATGAGACTTTTAGACAGGTTAGTGTTTGATGATGATTAGCTGTCTTAATGGTGTTGGTATATACTTGATTATATCTGGGAGAGGAGTTGGAAAACTGAACATATTTAGACTAGTAAAACCAAAATGATCAAGTTAAATACAAGCAGCTTAGAATAATTTACAACAATGTAAGGTGGCTATTGCAGAGCATTTCTTCAACATCAGATAAAAGGAACAGAACTAAAGTAAAACATATTTACTGAATCAGAGTACAATTTTGGCACCATTATTGCTCTCTAAACAAGACATATTGGTTCCACTTGTAACTTCACTTCACCACTTGTAAAGTAGTCCAATATATTTTTTCAATGTTTGATTTCAAGAAAAGACAGATGGGACAACTTGCCAATGTCACTGAGTCACTGGGCTCTTAAGAAGGTTATAGATAAAGTTTGCCATTTAGAAATACAAGCTCCAGTAAATTTTAGTTTTGATAGATGCACCTTTCAAGAAGTGTTCACAAAGAAAGTCCAACTATTGTCCAAATACCAAAATGACCACAGAGAACTTGGATCAAACCTTGCCCTGGATTCTACCCTTTCCTATCTGTAGAAATTAAGATTTCCTGAGAATGTCACGATCTCTGCTAAAACACTGGATGAGGGCACAGAAAGAATCAATAGTTTATAGGCTAATTAACCCACAGACTTAATAGCATGTGATCTAATCATACAAGGTTCAGAATTCAGAAAAGGATGTTTTCCACACTTAATTCAGGTAACATTGACATCAATGCATGAACAGAACAAGTAAACAGATGTTTTGAAACAGTCCTTTTCCTAAAGCTTTTCCTTTTGTGCTATGTCTAAAAATTAAGAAATTATTTCAATTTATGTGAAATTAAAAATTTCATGGAATTCAATTGCTAATGAAAACAAAATATCTTTCTATTATCTGATTTTAAATTTCAAAAAGAATACAATCCATGAAGAGTCAATTGTCTGACATCTCTCAAAACCAGACAAATGTTAAAGAATTAAAACACTGATTTTCTTAAACTAATAATCAGTAGTAAAATAATTTCACTACTTGCTATAAATATGTGAGAAGAAAGTCTTGTTTTTTAATGACAAAGATGTGTTTTTTCCCAATTTTCTATCCTAAATTAAAAATGGTATTAGTTTTTCTTCATAAACATTTTCTTAGTTTCCTAATCAAAGCAAAATAAAGATGTGAATTCTTGCCTTTGTATTTTCTCCATATCTGCAACATTTACATAACGAAACTTGAACTATAATACTGCATTTACAAGAATTAAATTTTTTACTTATCTTTTTTGTCATTGGGAGCAAAACATGTCATTTTAGTTATACTTTGCAAGTATCTGCTGATAACAGGAAGGTAAATGAGGTGTACATAAAACTGAATTTAATGAAATCCCGAAGTCAGAAATCAACACCACACATGGCAGTGTCATTCAATTTTGTTCTTTCAGAGTCCTCTATTTTAGAGCTTGTTTGCAGTATCTTCACCTTTTCCTGACAAATTATTACCTCTTCTGATTTGCCATTGTGGTCATAGAAATAACACTTCTATACATCTAGCAACACTTTCACTTTTGGCATATTTCCTGAACTGTTTTATTTTTAACGTGGAAGCAGTAGACAAAGAAAGGAACAGGGCTAATATTTTTCCTGATGAATGACATAGTAGTTTCCTTTCTTGTTCCTGAAATGACCAATGTTACCCCTTCTCTGAGAGCTTCTAGTTCAAGACCAAGGAAAAGGTTCTAATTTTTTCGTGTGTTTACTTGTTTTCTTTTGTTTCCTTTCAACCATAAATCTGTCCAGCTAGCTTGAGGAGATCCAAACTCAACAGCTTCTAAATGTGTGATGATATTCTTTCCAGTACAAAACAAGAGTGTAAGAACATATAGGAGAAAAATCTGAGAGGGTTTGTAATCAATGGTCAGAAATATCTGACAGAAAGAAGAAAGAGGGAGAGTTTCAGCAAGAGTCTATGAACTTGTTGAAAATCACAAAGTCTGTGAACACTTCTACCTAGAGAGGATGCAGTTACCTTTCATGTAAGGGGATAAATGCCGTAGGTATGTGGGTTTTTGATGAAGTTTTTCAAGCAGAGCTGTTTGAGTAGTTTAATTAAAACTACAGAAATTATGGAAAATATGCTGTTTCTAAGAGATATTCAGGATGTAATGCTGCATCATTCAGTCATTAAAGCTAGGAGGCAAAAGTATTTGAGACAAAAGTGTCTGGAAAGATTTTAAAAAGTATTTTTTTACTATTTTTAAAATTTTAAAAACTATTTTTTACTATTTTTACTATTTTAAAAAACGGTAATAGAAAACAGAGAAAAAGAAATAAAATATGTATAAAACTGTACTGCAGTTTAATTGAAGATTTTCCTGCTATTCCTTCTACTTGTAATCCTCTGGACTCAATCTGAAACTTTGGCAGCCTTAACTCCTCAGATAGGTAATCACCTCTCACACATAGACCTAATGGATTGCTAATAGACCATTAAATCATAATGGATTTGGGGAAGAATTTTTTCTTTTTAGATGGAAATTATCTTTCACCAGGTAGTATGTCTTTATTTAAATCTGACACTTTAGTATCTGTAAATCACTTTTCAAATAGGTGAGCATGTTTTTTGTTGATACAGTCAATATCAATCAATATATTCTTACTACATAGTGCTTATCCTAAATAATTTATCTCAGAGATGGGAAGACTATCTAAATAGGTTTCAATTGTACCTAAAGACCCTAAATAATTTAAGATTTTTTGAACTTCCAATATAGAATAAACAAAAAAAAAACCCTCTGTGTTAATTAGTATGCAGGAAATATTTCATTATTTTTCATATGTAAAATAAATATTGCTTTAACTTAAAAAATGTTATAGAGCATTCAGTGAGATTGGACGCAATCCTGTGCCACATGCTCTAGGTGACCCTGTGTGTGCAGGGGTGTTGGACTAGATGATCTCTAGAGGTCCCTTCCAACCTTGAGCACTCTATGATTCTATGATTCTATGATTCTATGGTATACTGGAGTCTGCAAGAGTTTTTAAAAGGTATTCTGAATATTTATCCTACTTTAAGAAAAATGGATAGTTATTGCTTGAGGAATTCTTCCCAGATATTCCTTGATAAGAAGAGAGATATATTTCTTTTTTTTTTTTTTTGAAACAATTTGCCTTCTTGAATATCATTTTACTATGCTGGCACATAGAGAGAGCAATGACTTAAGGGCTCAAACATTTGCTTAAAGAGAAATACGTGAGTACCCACATTTTCAGGATAAAATCTCTGTTAAAACAAATACTCCACTTGTTAGAAGTGAGGCAAGACTGATATGTTCACTGGTAGATACTAGCTCATTGTTTCAGAGTATATCCACTGTCAGTTTGCTCATATGGGGTAAGATAACCACTGGATGGAGGAAGTTAGATGAGACTCCACAGGCCAAAAGCAACTACTTGTTTATAAGTTAAAGCTTCCAAAATCTTATTCATTACTGATGAACATGCCGTGGGCATCTCGCTAGAGAAGGCCTTGGCCATGTCCCTAAATCTGAGTGAAGCCTGCTGATATGTCTGTCACCTGTTACAAAAGCAAGAAAGAACTTTGCAAGAGTAAGAGAGGCAGAGTTCTCTACTTTAGAAGTAGAGAGGCAGAGATTCAGAATTCTGGTGGTCCACAGGTATCATGATAGATGGATTCTGGTTTCACCACAAAGTGTTGCGCTAGAATACCTCTCATCTCTTAATAGTAATGTAGCTAGGTACATGGGTGGCCATGGGTTTTTGATTTTATTATGCTTTAAACTATTACAAACATTCTCTTGTTCTAATGTCCACTATAAAACATAAAGCAGAATATCTCTAAATTCAGCCTGTGTCAAGTTAACCTTTTCTTCAATATCATGCTAACAGCCCAACTGTATCATGACATCTTCTGACACTGTGAATGCATTAGTTCCAAGGTCCACCTTCTCTGCATATATTTCATTTTATGTTTTCGATGAACTGGGTAGCTTTGACAGATGTGAGGGCTGAGAAAAGACAGCATTTTCTGCACAAACATGCTTGATTTATTTTTTGATATAGCAAGTGAAGATGGAGTGCCCAATTGAGAAGATCAAGGTTTAGTATGAGATTGAGTTTTCAAAAGAGTAAACATCATTTCCCACTAGAGTTCAGAGAAAAGTGTGGAAATAATAACAAGTTTGGTTAGGTCTGGAGTATTTCTCAGTCTGCTAAGAAACCCTAATTTAATCTGGATCAAGCTGCTCAGCTGAATTCAGACTCTTTTTCCCTGCAGTAGGTTTAATCAAACTCAAAAGCAGAACAGGACTGATATTGATTATTAATGCTAGGGATTTAACCCATGAATTATTCTGTCATTTAGTATCATATAATTTCAGGCTTCCTTCTCCTTAAAAGGGACCTCTGTTTCAATATGCATCACTTTTGTTTTGCTACCAGCATGACTGCATTTTTCATGGTTATTGTGATATTTTTCTGTGCTGGTATTTACCTTTAAGCATGGCTTTGAAATCTCCATCAACATGAATACGATATATAGCATGCCAAAGCAGCATGAAATTGCAGGAAATATAAAATGCTATTTTTCTGCTATATAAATGTAAGACAGGCTATATTTTGAAGGTGCCATTAGAAGGATCTCATGAGCAGTTTTGGGATAGAGAACACTGGACACATTGTATCCCATTTTCTCTTTTGTTTCATTATTCTGTTTCTGTTTCATTATTCTGATACAGAACTCAAATTAGCCACTGAATAGCCTGGTAGTGCAGTTTTAGAACTGTCCCTGAAAAGCAGCTTCCTGAACAATTTCACTTTTTTTTTTTTTTTTTTTTTCTGACAGTCAGCTATGCCATTGTTAAGCAAAATACAGTGCCTTGGATGTTCTCTGTAAATTGGGAACCAAAATGCTATTAAACATTTCTTCCAAGGGTGTTCTTCTAGAGTTATATTTATTCCACAGCTTATTTTATTTTGTTTTATTTTACTTTATTTTATTTTGTTATTTTCTTTTTTTATTCCTTCACTAAAATAATTTCAAAGCAAATTCTTCAGTTCTGAAAATGAATTCAGTTCTATGTTTCTGTGTGTGTGGATAAAAGGTCAAGGAAGCTGTGTATCCCTCCACCAACACTTTTCCTTCATCCCGAAGATGATGACTCACACTTTCACTATTTGGCAGGACAAGTCAGCTCCAGTCTGCCAAAGAGAGATGGAGAGGCCAGACTTCCTGAATCTGGACCTCCTGGGTCTGGACATTTGGAGTCAAGGAACATTTTGTGCAGCCATGGGGAAACACAGGCAACTGCCCACACTGCAGCCCCATGGGAAGTGTGTGATCCTTCAGGGAGCTGTTCCTCCTGATTGAAATAACGAGCTCAAACCACACTGCCACCAAGCTCCTCTATTCACACCCAGGTAGGGTCCACCAGACACCTTTTCTGGCAGAAATAAGGGATGATCAAAGGCACTGATTAACATTGTAGTAGCTGAGCTACAGGGTAAGGATATTTAAACCATTTTATAACCAAAAGTTTGCAGGTAGCAGGTAAAAGTTGTTTGAAATAAACAATATTACCCCTAAAATGGAACTGAAGAGCATTTTCCTGCCATTACTTTGATTGCTTTGCTTATTCTACTCCCACATGCCAAATAATGCATTTCAATGCATTTAAAAATCCTTTAATGAAACCTTTCTTTCAGCTCTTAGGATAAGTGCCTTTTAGACTGTAAGCTCTTCAGGGCAGGGGTTGTGTCATTTTATTGGATGTGATTCTGGGGCTTTTAACATCATGAGCCCCCTTTGGAAATTGTAACTTTAATAAGTAATAATAACACCGCCAAAATCCTTAAAACTGAGCTTTACTGGAAAGTTTCCACTGCAAGGAAAATGATGGGTCAAACTTCCTCACATGAATAACACAGAAAAGCATCAGAATAATTGTAACGGCTAAGTTCTGCTGGCTGCTGTGTAATGTAATGAAGTCAGCGCCTGCTGTGGCCAGATAAATCAAGTATTGCTTCATAGTATGCAGCTGGACTTATTTAGTCAGATTACAAAGCTCATAACAGCGCTACTCCCCTCATGCCCATTTTCAACAGCACATTAAAAAAATAAATGAATACACAATATGCTAATGTAATTTTGAGATGATTTAGCAACAGCATGCAAAGTGTGCTCAGTTGCTATTGTATGCATCAGAGGGATACTTTATATTGGCCAAAAAGTTTTGATCTATCAATCTTTGTATTTCAGTTATCCAAGGTCAGAAGAATCTTGTCAGATTTTTTTGTTCTTCCTCTGCTCTTCAGACTGCATGCCTAGGGGTATCAAATGTTTTTACGGTGTTTGTAGTGCAACTTATGATGCATAGTGCAAAGTCTTTATGATGTTTGGTTCCTTATACAATTTGGATGCATTAGGAAGACTTAACTCATTTTAGCACATGTAGAGGCTTTTGGCACATTCATAATCAATTAATCTATAATATAGAAATCTTAGGCACAGCTTCTACTAAACTAATCCAAAAGCCTTTGCATGTGAGACAGAAGATCAGAGTCACACACAGATTTCCCATCTATTTGACCTTGTGATCATTTCAATTTAGTTCTTTTAGTAACACGGATGGATAATAGAGAGAAGATATCCTCAAACAGAGTTCATATTTAGCTAGAATGTAAAGACATTTGTGTTTATATAGGGTGAATCCCTATATTTATATTATATTTTCATATTTAAAAATGCATTTCAAGTCTTGGGTGGCATTTATGTGGAGAGTGCAGATGCTTGAGGTGGTATGTCTGTGTGAAAACTAGGTATCTAAACTGTTACAGTTGATGAGAAAATAACTCATTTTCTTTGACATGAGCTTTTAAGTCTGCTATAGCTGAAGTATTCAAGGTACAGATGTGCAGCTGACAGACATGCTACAGACCATACAGGTCTTCTACACTCTACTGTAATATTTTGGGATGCTCTGTGACATCCTATATGGAACTGGAAAGCCATGCTGAATCAACTGAATCAGGGTTGCAGTGGTTAGAGTGGTATCCTTTAAGGAAAAGTAACTTACATTAGATACCTAATTTTTGAGGTTGAAAATTCCTTTTTTTTTTTTTTTTTTTTTTTTTTTTTTTTAAGATACCACATTCCTTCCTCTCTCAGATAACTAGATAATCCCACTGTCAAGGACATAATGATCCTTTAAAGAAATAGCCAGTTTGGGGTGTGTGGAAGAGCATTAGAAAGTAAATGATGAACAAATTAAGTCTTTGAGGAACTCTGTGATTAGACAATAGACAAAGCTGGAGTTTGAAACTGAACATTGGACTGAACATCTGTCGGTACCGGACTCATCTGCCTACAAAGAGGTGCCTACGAGTAGCTATGAATGAGACTTCTAGAAGAAACCCGAGCTCTTCTGAAGCAGCACTGGTGACCTGAAAAGACAACTCACAACAACGTAAAAATCACTAAATACTTCAAATCTCACCCTCACAAACAACTCCCCTGTCATTATAATGAACTTAATCTCCTTTCTGTCTTTCCATGCTGTTGAAATATTATTTAAATTCAGAGTGTTTGGACACACTATTCTGCTAGCAGTTATTAGGAAAGATTCAGGTTGTCTTGACATTTAGTATATAGCATAATCTGTCAGCATACACAACTAGTAAACTGACTTTATTATTATGTAGTCTATGTATGAAATGTATATTTTAAGAAAATCACTAACTCTATTACCAATAAAGAATAGGGTTTCCATGTACTGAATTAGCAAATGACATTTCCCTTGAAAGATGCTACTATAAAGAAAAGAATTTGTATGAAGGCTTTATTAGTATTTCAATATATGCTTACTATCACTATTATTTTGAAAATTTTGAAAATGTATATTTTTTATGGGAAATGTAAACATGCAGTTCTATTAAAAGTCTAGTGAATTCAGTGTAAGCTCTCCCATTAAAATCAGTAGGCTCTATATCAAGAATTCTTTGCTCAGGGTGAAAAGTCTTATAACTGATGTTTATTACAGCTGATAATGCAATGAGAACCTCAATGCATTTCTTACATAACCAATTGTTGAGTATTTCAGATGTAGCTATAATGAAAGTTTTGTATCTTAGTCAACACTGGTGACACACATCCATAATATCTATCTTTTATATGAAAGCATGGCATATAGCATGTCAGGATGGTCGATATTTCTCATCACATCAAAAGATTTCTATAGCAGCTGCTGACTGTCTCATAGCTCTGTTACAGTAGCCACAACTTCTAATGATTTCTTTTCACTGTTGATCCTTTATGAAACTGTTGAAAGATTCCTCATATACCCAAAAGCTGAAATACATAGAAAGAAAGAAAGAAAGAAAGAAAGAAAGAAAGAAAGAAAGAAAGAAAGAAAGAAAGAAAGAAAGAAAGAAAGAAAGAAAGAAAGAAANAGAAAGAAAGAAAGAAAGAAAGAAAGAAAGAAAGAAAGAAAGAAAGAAAGAAAGAAAGAAAGAAAGAAAGAAAGAAAGAAAGAAAGAAAGAAAGAGAGAGAGTTCTATGAACTATCTGCTGGTCAGAAAATTCAGCCTGCTGAAAATGCTTTTACAAATTCTGCAGAAAACTGTTTGCTAATGCAAACCACCTTTGTCACGTACAAAGAGAAAATACACAAAAAAATGGAAGATATAACTTTTTTTTTTTTTTCTTGTATTTCTCTTATTCAGGATTTTAGCATTCAGGATGGCAGAGCAAATATTACTCCCAAATAATATTAAACTCAGACTCAAGTAACTACGCTGAGGCAGCACTGAGGCTGCCTTTGGGAAACCGACTGTTTAGGGTATGTATAAAATACAGGCAATATTTGTTTGAGGAAATGGTAGTAGGTGCTCCACTGCTAAGATATAAACTTGTACCATTTAAGTTAAAAGGAGAAAATCCTTTAATCTGAAGATTTTATAGGCTTTTTTCATTGTTCAGTTTGTCAATGAAACAAACAAAAACAACAACAACAACAAACCTAAATGGCTTAAAAAATGTTTTTCTGCTGCCTATGTAAATTCATCCCAGACACTGAAAATTTAGTAAAGTTGTCTGAGGAAGATAGGAAGGGAAAAGGAGAGGGGAAAAGAAAGAAGCGGAAGGGGAAGAGAAAGGAGGTGATTGATAGAATGTCTAAAATTCTTTAATACAATGTGAATAGGATTAAAGGCTGAGTCAAGAAAAAAAAATCAGCAAATGAATTTCTACAAAATAAAATATCCAAGAAATGCTAGAGGCACCATTCTAGGTATTGATGGTACGCAACATAAAGAGATAAAGAAAAAAAAATAGCTACAAAGACAAATACTTGAGTATTAAATGGAATTGATTTATCTATGCATCTTGACACTGAAGGCTATAATTAAAGAAAAGAAAGACATGTAAGGAAGAATGTAGAAAAAGAAATGTTTATAAAAACCTCTGTTTAAATCACTCTGTAAGCACAAAAAATGTGTCATGTAATTAAAGCATGAGAGACTAAATCTGCCTTAAGTGTGAACACATATAAGTCATCTAATCTAAATGATGAAAATCAGATACTAATTTGTATGCATTCTGTGTCAAAAAAACAAAACAAAACAAAACAAAACAAAACAAAACAAAAAAAACAGGTAATTCTCCTTATCAGTCAGTGTAATAATTTTAAATGGGGGAAACAAATGATGTATAGTTTTAAGAAGTTTTTAAAAATCTTTAATTGAAAAAATAAACTTTCATATTCTGATAAAAAGAAAAAAAAATTCTGGGGTGCATATTTGTGAAAAACAGGCAGACGTAACTTCCAGGGAAATGAAGAACATTGTTTTATGCTACTGTACTAGCATATCAAGTGGTGTTATGTCAGTAGTTAAACGCTCATGTGTTTTTTAACAATATGTTCAGGAGAGACTCATTGTATCCATCAATTTTTAAATAATGACATTTATTTAACCCAGATAACTACAAAGTTGTGGAGATAAGTAACAACATTGTCTAATCACTTATTTCATAAAAAATAACACCTTAGATTTTATAAACAAGAAAGTAATTCTTTTGAATTATTCTGAAAGTAATTCTTCTGAAAGTTTCTTTTCAACCAGAAGTATATTCCACAGTTTTTATCTTTAATATCCCACAAAATATTTTTTCACTTCAATAAAGCAAACACTAGAGTAATACTCCTCTTCCGTATAGCCCACTTTAAGATAATTATTCCCATTTGGTATCAGATCTATTTAAACAAATGTATTCACATGAGGTTTAAGCACAGTATAAAAATTTAACAAAATTGTACAGAGAAAAGGCCATGCAGAACTAAAAAAAAGCACAATGTTGCTTTCACCCATATTCTTTAACATATATGGAAATTGATCAGACTTCTAGTAGATGACTTCTCTCTCAAGGATTTTCTCTTTCCCTTTCTTCCTTTCTCTTCCTTTCTCTTCCTTTTCCTTCCTTCCTTCCTTCCTTCCTTCCTTCCTTCCTTCCTTCCTTCCTTCCTTCCTTCCTTCCTTCCTTCCTTCCTTCCTTCGTTCCTTCCTTCCTTCCTTCTCCCTTTTTGACTTGGAATAGGCTAAGTGCTCTTTTGATAGTCATTATTTTTTCCATTTTTGTGGACATAAATTTGGGGATCTTTGTTTGTTTAGATGGGATGTGTGTTCACAAGGAAAGAGGGTTTATAAAATTTCATCATCCACCAGCCTCTTTATCTGTCACAATGACTTGCAAGCACCTCATCCATTTGCACTTACATTTCACAAGAGGCAAACTTTGAAGATGTGACATTCCTAGAAGTTTTGTGACAACTGCTAGCTGACTGTGACTAAAAAGGTAGTTTTAACTCAGCTTCCTTAGCAGACAGGCAGCAGTCAGATGGCCAGACAGACCTGCTCTTTACTGTTCACTCAGTACAAACATTCCAAGCAAGTCACAGCATAAAGTACTGCCATTTGTTTCAAAAGGCAGGCGATACAGAAAGGAGAAATATTTTGTGTGAGAGGGAAAGGGGAGGGAGGATTGGCAGAACAAGAGGCAAGGCAGAAATATATATAAAACATTATTTTTTGTCCATCCTATTGCTACTTGGTGTTATTAAAAGTGGACTACATCTTAATATCTAAACAAAAATCAAGGGTCCGGTGCACTAACAGTGGTGTGTAGCTTCATCCTGTAAACACTATGACATATTTCATTAAAGACAAAATGAATTTTATGGAGTTTCCTGTTATGGGTTCTGCAAAAGGATATATGTCTGATTCTGTGTAACTTCTTACTTAGTCAGGACCTAAAGAGAAAATCTGAGAGAGAAATTCAAGAGAAATGTTGATGTAGTATTAAAGTGTCAAGGGTAGAATTTTTTGGTCATTTTTTTTTTCACCCATCTACAAGACAACAGCTGATTCCATTCCTTTGATCATCTTTGCAGCAACAAGATACTTACTCTAATATTCCTCTCTTAAAATTATCTAATTTCAGTAGTGCTTGATCCCGTTCAAGTTCTGAAACAAACTAAATTCTTTCCATGAGCACTAACAAGAGTCCATACAACCAGGTGTATGCTTGCGCGGATTAAGGTCAATTACTCTCCCTAGATGGTAAAGCATGCTGACCAGCAAGCTTCCTTTTCTGAATTTCTGCAAGCTTTCCTTTCTGCTTAATTTTTCTCATATTTATTTTTGGTGACTAGCAAAATACTGCTATATATGGATACCTCTCACTGATCTTCTTCACTTCAGCAAGGCTTTTGACATTGTCCCTCACAGCATCCTCTTGGGCAAGCTCCGAAAGTGTGGGTTAGATGAGTGGACAGTGAGGTGGATGGAGAACTGGCTGGATGACAGAGCCCAGAGGGTGGTGATCAGTGGTGCAGAGTCTAGTTGGAGGCCTGTAGTTAGCGGTGTCCCCCAGGGGTCAGTCCTTGATCCAGTCCTGTTCAATTTATTTGTCAATGACCTGGATGAAGGGACAGAGTGTCCTCTCCATAATTTTGCTGATGATATGAAACTGGGAGGAGTAGTTGATACCCCAGAGGGCTGCACTGCCATCCAGAGGGACCTGGACAAACTGGACAAGTTGGGGCGTGAGAAACGTTATGAAAGTCTGAGAGAGCTGGGCCTGCTCAGCCTGGAAAATAGAAGGTTGGGAGGAGATCTAATCAGTGTCTATAAATACCTTAAGGAAGGGAGTGAGGAGGATGGGGCTGGCCTCTTTTCAGTGGTGACCAGTGGTACAACAAGAGGAAAAGGCAACAAACTGAAGCACCAAAAGTTCCAGAGGAACTCAAGCAAAAACTTTTTTGACAGTGAGGGTGACAGAGCACTGGAACAGGTTGCCAGGAGAGGTTGCGGAATCTCCTTCTCTGGATATATTCAAGACCCTCTTGGACGCAGTCCTGTGCCACATGCTCTAGGTGATCTTGTGTGTGCAGGGGGGTTGGACTAGATGATTTCTAGAGGTCTCTTCCAACCTCAAGCATTCTATGATTCTATGATCTGCAAGAGATGATTTTGTTGGTGCAATCCTGGATCTCTGTTATATTTCATCATGTTTTTTTTTCCTCTGGCTCCATTTCTCCTGTGTCACCAGATGATTCAATCTCCCTTATGTCTGTCCAATTTAGGCCTGGCCTTCGTGTGCCTTAGCTGTGGTTTTATCTTTGCCAGTGATGAATAAAAGCATGTTACTCAGAGTATTTCTAGCTCTATCATTCAGCTCTGTCATTGACTTGAGAATTTTTGGTAGCATTGTCTACAGTCTAGAAGTGAATACTGGCTATATTTCAGAAGGACCAAGTTGATCCTTGTTCAGTGAGCTAAATAGGACAGTGCAGTGGTGAGAATTACCAAGCTGAATTGTCTGAAGGAAAGATGCAAGAACATATGTGACAATGCCAAGAAGATGTTAGGAATCGATATTTGGTGGTGAAAGAGCCATAGTGTGTGTTGTAAGTAAAAAGAGAAACTAATCTGAGAATTGTTGCCATTCTCTCCAATCCAACAAACTGTTGGTCAAAATGCTTGCTCAAGGCCATAGAATCAGAGACATTCATTTAGAGAGGAAAGCTAAGATCTCAGACTGTTCTTTTTCAGATATCCAGAAGCCAATTTGTATTAGGCGAGAGATTTTTTGAAAAGAATTTTACTACAGAAATTGTGAAAATTAACAATACATTCTGCGATGAGCCCGGAGTGCTTTTCTTTGATCATCTCTCTGGAATTTACATCACCTTTCTATTATGCGCAGCAATAAACAGTCAACAAAATTTGTATGTGTCTATAAGCTTCAGAAAGTAATACCTCCAATCAATTGCATTACAAACATACCTGAGGAAGATGACAGAACTCACATGGCACAGATGTTACCCCTGCTTTTAATGCACTGCTGGAAAACTCTTGGATACAACAACAGTTAGCACTGTATTAAACCTTGTGTGGGATGAAATCAGAATATTCTCAAGTGCAGTGAAGTCCTCTTCAGAAATGCAAAAGAAAACTCATGCTCCATTTAACCTCTAGTAAAGGCCTTAAAGTAGAACTGAAGTGGAGCTTGACTGATAGACACAAAAGTGTTCTGACCCACTCTGTTAGGCTAAATTTCACCCATGGTGAATCACTGGTAGGTTTAGCCTGCTGTCTTTCTCAGTGTCTAATAATTTCTTCATAGTACTTTCTCTTATGAAATGAAGTTCTCCTCACCCATAAAGATAAATAGCAAAATCATAATCCACACAAAGATATAAAGTTTTATTTGGCTATATTTTTACTTTTAATGGCTGAAAAAAAATCTTGTATTCAATATTTTAGTATATTTTCTTTTATTCTAATGCTGATTTTCATATATATATATATATATATATTAACTCTAGTGTCTCTAGAGTCTAGACAGAGCATCTGTAGCTCTGGCTTGGCAGATTTTGACAACCTTCAAAAATCACAATGACAAAAAAATGTATTCAATTGTTATGCTGAGGTCTACACAAAGAATAAGGAAGAAAATTCTATGGGAATGGTCCTGTTTATTTCTTTTCTCTTTCACCTATCTTCATATAATAGAATTTTAAGAATCGTATACAAAGATAAGGGTTCAAAAAAAAAATTTTATCTGAGGCATGTGTGAATGACAAGATTCTCTCCTTCATTTTCTCATCCATTTTTGCTCTTTCTGGTTCTACCTAATAGCATGATCTGTAAAACAGAAACCTTTAAAGGACTAGTTCAACAATAAGTTATGCTACTGCCTTCAACAGCACAAACACATTGAAAAATTGGAAATAGACTGGCTTAAAACTGAAAGATAATGAATCTAGCTATATGTATCAGGATCTTGTTGTTCTTATTTTGGGCATTTGTATCTGATTTGAAATATCAAAACTGATTATTTTTAACCTCTTTAGCATAACTGGTACCTGTTCAGCAACTGGAACCCTGCTTTAAATTCGGATGAGCTAAACCCTCCCTGGGGTGTTGTGAGTTTTTCTTCACCAGCCCTTTAAAGTAAGAATTGTACTTTTCATGGTAGATGCTGATGCCCTTGTAAAAGTCCCTTTCTGTCAGGAGATAGGAGATGGGCAGAGTGAAGTAAGACAGTCAGATATGGTCCATAACCACAAGCCCACTTTTGCTTTCAAACTATTTAACTTATACATTTTTTAGCAACAGGCAAAAGGATGCCTTCTTTAAACTTACCTTGATTGGTGACAATATAAAGTATAAAGCTATTTTAAACATTATTCTCTCTTTTTAACTCACAGTATTCTTTAATGTCCATCACCATAAAATCTCTCTCTTGATATGAAAAAAATTACTTCCCTCCTCTTTACATATATCACTAGAAGCAATAAAAGGTACAGCTGAAAAGGAGGTTAAAAACTCATTAACAGATAATTAAATTTGTCCACATAATAAAAATAACTTTGAATAATGATATACATAGATTTATGGCTTCATTTGCTTTATTTGCAGGAAATGTGTCTGTTGGAATTATCCCACTGATGAAACAATAATATTGAGCAATGAATATATTCATAAAATTTGAAGTAGAGACACAAATACAATTATGACAACCTAAAGCACTGTAAATTATGTTTTTCCTATCCAGGGAAAGCAAAAGACTTCAAATTAAATGGTTGTGTTGCAAAGAAAAGTAAATGTATTACATTTTCAATAAAAGCAAGTAAACTATAAAGTCAGACTGCTTATTCAAAAATATTTTTAATGGCTTCTGCTTTATTTATTTATTTTTTCACAAAGCACAGTAAAAACTTTGTATTTCACATTTCTGAAAAGAACATAATGGATTCTGGATAGATAAAACATAATTATCCAGCAGTAAGTGCTGGCAATAACAGCTGACACATATATCCATGAGATCTATAAATATGTGTGTGTGTGTGTGTGTATACACCTATCTTAATAATTCTAATGATAATTCTAATATGTATATTAGAAAGAAGGCTTTACTTCTTACTAGTACTCATTTTTCCTTATCCTAATATTCATGAATGTGAGAATTTTTGTTCTGGAGTAAGTATTTCATTTGAAGGACATTTGGAGATCTACAAAAGTTATAAATAGAGTATTTTAACAGCTATCATGGTGTATTCCAGTTAAAAGAAAGATAGCTTAAAGTCTAAGCATTTTTTATTACATTAAAAATAGAAAGATAACATTGGAATACATGAAAAATATTTTTTATGAGACTCCCATCTAACTTTTTTTCCCCCTGTATTTACCAGCATTAATTCCCATTCCTCCACCCCTATCAAATACCCCCTTTCCAAAAGGAAGAGGAAAATAGCTGGTTAACTGCTGGATTTACAACCCAAGATAGCAAAGACAGGCTATTTTTTATGTAATTAACAAAAAAGTAATTAAAAACCCCCAAGCAATTAAGTAGTCCCAAGTGAAAGGGAAATGATACAAAGCAATGCAGTCTGATATACCTGGAGGAACAAAATCAGCATTGCACAGTATAGCACAGGATGAATACTGGAATTGTTCGTATGTACTGATAAAAATTCTTTATAAAATACTTTTTTTTTTTTTTTAATGTGATTGCCTGGGAGTTAAAAGAAACCCAAAGAACAAACTAAAATTTGTTGCAAGTAATTAAAATTTCATCTCATTTCTGTGAAGACCCAAGTAATTGGCAGATTAAAAAGACGTATTCCTGAATGAGGTAATGCAATTTTGAGAGATCTTCATATTAGAATAGTTGTAGAAAAAAATTAAGTTTCAGACTGTGGTGTGAGCTAGTCACATTGTTAGATATTCTCTGATATCCACTTCACTGGTGTAGTGGTTCCTAGGTAACTACCAGGGAAGATTCTTTCTTCTATTATGCCATTCCTGATGGCATGAAAAGGCTATTAAAACTGACAACTGTATTACCATATGCCTAGTTTGTCCATGGGTCACTTTGGGGCTCTGGCTAATTAAAAAAAAAAAAAAAAAAAAAATCTTTTCTCCTTTTCTTTTTTGTGAGGGAGGGAGCAGTTTAATAGTTAAGAGTATTCAGATGATCTTTGTTACTGATAGTGAACAGAAAACCAAAACTGATTTCTACTTCCCACATAAGTGGATAATCACTGGTCATAGGTCAGTCTAAGGTGGGTAACTGTGTCTTGTTGGAGATGGTCTGCTTCCTGTACGTGATTAAAGATGTACTGGAGCAGATGTGGTGAGCAATAAAGTAAAGATCTATAGCCAGTCTCTTTTATAATTTATGTTTTTGGAATAATTATTTCAATAACATTTGTTTTGATTTTGCAATCAATTAGAGATTTAGTGGCATTGCTCTGTGCTTCTAAATGTATTACAATTCACATGTAATTGCAAATGCAAAATTATCTTCTGGCTCAACTGGTGCTCCAAAGTTGGAAAAATAATATGTAAGTACTTTGTAGTAGCCAAAACATCAAACTTCACAGTCGTATCTCCTCTAGAGAATGAGGAATTAACTAACTGGAAAACCAGGTCAGTTCTTGAAGAACAGTAATAGCCTAATTAAAAAACAATGATGTGCTTCAAGAAGCTTGTTGAGAAGAGCAACCAGAGTAACTGTCTTAAAATAACGCCCCAAAGCATTGTAATAGATCTTGTTATGTTTAATCATAGTATTTGATAGAAGCAACTCTTTCATTACAGAGGAGCTTTTATTTGTTGGTTTCATTTAAAAAATAAAATAAAATAAAATAAAACAATCATGCTAGTGCCTGGGAAATTGTAAAAGACAGTTTATGGTCATCCAGATAAATTATTATAGGTATGAATGACTCCTGCATTAAAAAAAAAAAAAAAAAAAAAAAAAAAAAAGCCTTCATTTTTTAAGGTAAAAAAAAAATGTGATATTTTAGATATTTTACATCTTAATATAACAGAAACTTATTCTTATGTATGTAAGTAAAAGGAAAATGCATAAGAAGATAGGCAAAGATAATGTGGAAGATCACTATTTTTGCTTTTGGAAAGAGAAATGAGGAACATAAAATATCAACACTGTCTGAAAAAGTTGGATGAAACATAACCCTTTCAATTTCCCTCCTTGAAGAACAGTAGAATCTGGCCACCTTCACCTCAGTGACTAAGGACTATCATGGACCGTAGACATGAAAGCTGACAACCTAGGATCAGCTCTATAGTATTGCGTATGCACAACTAGTGTAGGATATGATTGTCAAGGATTGACTCAATACATAATGATAATGGCTGTTAATGAGCAAGAATCATTGACAACATGTAGTTAATGAACAGGAGGCCAGCAGTGTTGTTTTGAGGTTTGAAACGAGCCTGATATAGACTGGTCAATAAACCTGAGTCCCAGTCTTGTAAACATTCCCCTCTCACCAATATCCAATTTGTCAACTGATCCCTCTCTCTCTCTCTCTCCCCCTTTCTCTCTATGTATATATGTATATGCATATATTCAGTTGGAACAGTGACACATTCTGAATATGAACAGGCTAAGAAGTTAAGATAAATGATTGGCTCTCCAGTTAAATAAATTAACTCATCTGTAGTTACCACTTGCTGGTAAATACTACTTACTTTTTCATCTCTTAAATGATATTCTCCTATTGGAAAGGACAGAAACATCCGAGTGGCTCCTATTAAGACAAGCTTTCCCCATTTTCCATGTTGTATCTGAAACTTAAATATTAGATATACTCCTTTTATATCACATTTAAGATAACCTTTATTCCATTTACATTTTCATGCTGGGCCTCAAAACATTCATCTGTTTTTCCTTTGTGTTTTCCTTTGCATGTTTGTGATCTACACTGTCACAAACATTTAAGCATTTTACCAAATGTATCTGACAAGAACTAATGTAAAATGTACCAGAAGGAACAAGCTAATCTCGATCAACATCATTTTTCACAAGGGTTGAAAGTCTCTTGGCAAATCTGTTTCTGTGATTAATTTTCTGAAGCAAATTAACCTATAAGTTAAGAATTTATAACATAGAGCATTTTTTTTTTTCCAACAGGAACAGCTAAATGGCTCTAATAGCTTAGAAAGACTGTATAATAGGGCAGGAGAGGAGAAAAAAAAAAAAAAAACATTATTATTTGTTGATAGTTCTTGATATGAAAGGACAGCTGGCTTCACTGTGCTGGGAAATGAGACACAGGACCTACAGGAAACTTGTGCCATTCTGGACCAGCAGTTGCAGGTCAGGAAAATTATGCTAGGCTATCTTTAAGTGATGACAAATGTCTACCTTTAGGCATCTAAATTCTGCCCATTTGAGCCTGGGGGGTTATTCAGCTTACCTGAGAGTAGATACCTACACGGTCACTTAAAGAGCTTCCCAGACTATAGTGTGGTGCTCAGGAATCTAGCTTAGGCACTGAATTAATATATAGACATATAAATTAATTTGCCACTCAGTAAAGTAGCATAATCTTCAGTACATATATATATATATA
>VZSV01000287.1:335328-352771 GCA_013398735.1 Nothocercus julius
GTATCATAAATGGAAGCTTTTTATGTTCTTCCTCTCAACTGACGTACTTTTAAACCCTACCAGTAAGCAAATATTTGCCGGTATGTATACATACATATATATATACATATATATACATATATATATATATATATGTGTGTGTGTGTGTGTGTGTGTTTGTGTGTGTGTGTGTATGCGTATTTGCTTAATATTTGCTTATATATATGTGTATTATATGTGTGTCTGTGTGTGTGTGTGTGTGTACAATGCTCCAAATCAAGCACATGAACTATGTCCAGTCCAGTTAGTTCTCTCCTAGATAAATCTTCTTTAGAAGGAGCTATTGGGAAACCTTGGAGACATAAGTAGCTTGATCATCACCAATGGTTATTAGATTTCCTGTATTTCTTACTACAGATATATATCCAATGCATCTTTAAGACTCCTGTGATTATTTTTTATCGGTTGCCACATCACTTATCTGTCAAAATCAAATTCCCTTTCACCTGGGACCCTTTCTAATGGATTCTAAAGATGTTTTTTTCATATACAAAAGTAGAATTTGTGCAACTCTTAGTAAATAGGAAAGATCATACACGAAATAGTAATGAGTTTGACACACTGTACTGAGTTTGATGCTTACTTTTGCTGTTTATGTCTGGATGATTCCACACAAATAGGCAACAAATATGAGAACAGAGAACAAATACCGTACATAAAATGACATATTTTTGTTGACATATATATGTGCAGTGTTTCAATGGAGTTCTTGATCTTATAGTCAAATATCCAAAAATCTTTAGCTGGTGAAGAACACCGTTCAATCGTTAAGTTCAAACAGATAATGCTGTACCACCACTGAGCAAATTCATTCTTGGAGGCAAACACTGACAAACATAACTCCCAATGCCTCAGGAATAAAGCAGATACTGATTCTTAACTCAGAAGTTCCGTACATAAAATACGTGATTTTCGTAGTAGTACCAACATTATACATTTTGCTTCAGTACCTATGAGGAAACCTTGGGGTTTCACAAAGTTTTGTGGGAAAAGTCTTTTATAACTGAATACTTGTTATATTTTTTTAAACTTTTTTTTTTCTTTTTTTAGCTTTCTATAAAGTTTAACACAGAATAGAGCTGCTATAAAATTCTACAAGATTCTACAAAAAAAAAAAAAGTCATAGAAGACAGGTAATTCTCATTTACATCTCATAGATACATCTTCCCAAACATTCCTAAAACAATCTTTTCCTATTTGCTGTTACATATTTTCTGTTAGCACATATCTTTTATTTATTTGAAATTTGTGAAAGAATAATTGACATTTTAATGATAAAAGACAGTAATACAGTGTCATAATTTCATCTTATTCCTCACAGTATTTTAAATCTCATAAAGAAAGATAAAATAAATATGGTTGCATTCTAAACATATTATATCCAGACATTTATATCAAATTATAACACTACTTTGCTGTGCAATTTCCAACTCCTTTATATATATGAATATATATATATAATGGTTTACTTAATTTGTGTATAATGTGGTTGAAGTATTCATAATACATCATATTTTATTCAAATATATAAATAATCATTACCTTCTAGATTTATTAATACATTATTACTGGAAATGTTATTTCAGAAGCCATAGGTAAATATGCCATATTTTAGAGGCTGGAAAAACAGTTCCAGTTTATGGGGAAAAAAAAGAATTTTCAAGGAAATGGTTTCTTTTTCATTTCACTTATCTATGTCTACTGCAGTCCATTGTTATTTTAGTCACTAGAAAAATTCTAGAAAAATTCTAGACACTAGAAAAATTGTACACTGGTTTCTTCTAAAAGCTTTAATAAAAAATGATGCTACTCTACCTACAATAGTAGTAGATTTAATTACAATATTAATAAGTTGATTCTACACTACTCAAAACAGTGTTTTATTATGAAACCCACTGGCCTGTTGTTCTGGTTTATTATTAAAAATGCAGATGATTTCCATTCCAATAAATCAGATTAGCTTAAAGTATTAAAGTATGTTTGTCAACTACAATTCTGAAAAATCACATGTACAGAAAAGGCTTCCTAGTTTTGCAAATGGCTTTTTATATTATAAAATTCTTACAGTTTTCATTTAGAATTTCAGTTCCAGGTTGGATAAAGCCATGCAGCTTATATTACAAACTAGCCTTCTAGTCTAGAAGGTCTTTCTGGGTTAAACTGGATAAGGATATCATGAACGGGACTGCGTCAGCTATGGGATATGCTTTCAGTTGTGCACTCCTCAAGTCTTGGTCCTACACATATTCCAAGTGGACTAAGACTTTATAATCTAAGAAGATATGGAAGGCATTATCCTGTGTATGTTCATTCCTTTTCAAAAGAAATTCCAGGGAGGAAGGGAGCTGTAGTTCATTGAAGTAGCAGAATGCTTCAGGGATTGCTGCCGAGCAGGCTAGCCCTGTAGCTTGTGTCTGTCATTAGCAATGACAGACTAGAATGTGAGTTTCCTGGAGGCTGAAAGAGTTTGAGGTAAAGCCTGAATTTCTTTACGTCAAACAAGTTGAAAAACAAGAGCTGCTTGGAAAAATGGGTGAATGTCTGAGCAAGGTACCAGACTGCAGAGAAAAAGTGAAAGACCCAATTGAGGGGTGAGGTTAAGCCTTGCTCAGTTTAATGTTAGCCGACCTGACTCTCAGACAGCAAGGGATCAAAACAAAAAAAATACCTTGAAGTCTGTGTTTTCAGAGATGTTTGCTAGGAATAAAGTGTTCGGGTAAGCCAATATTTCTTGGGTTTTGGACATTTTCCAAAAGAATTATCTAAAGCAGAGTTGTCACGGACTGATGGTCATTGGGGAAATGCCTAACTTAAACCCACCTGCCCCTCTGGTTGCATGATGTAGGTTGCTGCACTAGTCCTCCTGGTAAAGAGTAGGTTCAGACCCAAGGCTAGGATCTACACCTGAGAATATATTCATAGGTCCAGGAACAGGGATCAAAGACTGTTTTTTTTTTCTTTTTGAAAGACTTGTGGAAATGAATGTCTTAAATACCACTAATCAGCAAAAGATGGGAACAGAAACCCTGAAGGCACACACACAGGCCGATATCAAAGGGTACAGAAATAAGCTATTATGGACTTTGAGCACTGGACAAAACTAGCTTTAGAAGATAACTTGAACACTTCTATCAGTAACAACCTATTTTTGCTTTCCATGACTGAAAGCATAGTTAGAGATATCTTCATGTTGGATATAATAAACTTCAGTGAAGGCAACTGCCTTCTCTTGAGGTTTGGTCAGTAACTTGGAAGAAGTTTTTGTTTCCTTATCTCTAGAATGAGATTCAACATGGGATTACAGAACAGTACATGGATTTTGCAACTATTAGAAAGAATAGTGCCTCAAGGTTTTAATGTGAAGAATTCTATGCAAGTACAGTGTTCTGTAAATAATGTAATTTACATTTTAATAGCATCTTTCACTCCCGATAAGTTCCCCTCAAAATTCATAGTATACAATTTTCATCACATCACGCACAGTCATCACATCATTCACCACTGAGTTGTGCAGTCCTCTCCATAGAAAATCAATAATAGTTTTACAACCCACAACAGTAGTAGACAGCAGCACCTACCACATTCTGTAATGTTGACTGTCCTGTTGGTCAAGCAAAAGTGGAAATGCAACCAAAGAATTTTTTTTTATATAAGGAAATATTGTCAAAATGTATTAAGCCATAATATAAATAGTAACCCTTTGAGGAGAAAAAAAAAAAAAAAAAGCCTTTAATATGGAGCAATGTCTATTTAGATTGTGTTTTCTTATATATTTTACAGAAAAAATGTCATATAACATAATTGTCAGCATGGCTGTATTCTTTTTTGCTTTACTTAAAGGACTTACAGCATTTTAGAAACTTAAGTGTCTTTCCTGGAAGAACTCCTGGAAGAATTATGTTTATAGAATATGTGTAGAATCAGAACGTGAATGTATCTTAAATAACCCCACTATTCCATGGCCCCACACATTTTGAAAAGGAAACCCGTCCTAATCAAACAGAAAAAATGATCTTCCATAAGTTCTAGTGTTTTAAAAGCAGAATTAGAAGAAGTTAATAGTAGGTAGATTATGCAATCAAAATGAGACCACACAGATACACGGCAGCATAACTGATATGCTAAATTTTGCAAGCAGAGTTTGCAGACTCATTTTGTTGGAACTGAGTCAGAAAGACTCGTTTCATGGCATTTAACAGACAGGAGGAGAAATCTCTGTCAATCCAAAGGCTAGCAGAAAAAATTCTTTAGGGAAAATCTATCTGCTTCTCATGTCTCCCATTTTAGTATTTAGATTAATGCACACCATGTATTTGGCTCCTATCTATGTTTTTCTTTCCCAGCATAATTTTTGCAACAGATTTGCCCTGCAGCATTAACTACCCTTGATAGTTTTCTCTCTTGCTTAGCATAATGAATTTTACCATAATTTTCTGCTTTTTAGATTAGTGTGGTGTCATAGGAATATTGCCTTGAAAGTTAACTTAAACACATTTTTTTTTTTTTTTCGGTATTCAGAAGAAGTATATAGAAAGTTAATATAATTACATTTCAGATTTTTTAGTATTTTTTCAGAATTTCCATTTTATTTTGAAAGTTTAAATTTTGAAAAGGCATTTACAACATTTGAAACTGTATGTAAGAACAAATGTTATGTAAAGGACAAATACATAAAGCTGAACAAAATTTCCCAATATATATTTTTTTTCCATCAGAAGGAGATGGATGAAAAAGATAATATTTCATTTAAAATATATTCATTTTATCTGTCTTCTGCTATGACAAGTCTTTAAGTTGACTTTCTTGTGATTACATTGTTTCAATTCCTCAATTCCAGGTTTGAATCAAGCTTGGTACATATTCAGAGACTGACTGATGAGTGAACCTATCAATATTTTTGTTTTGTTGTTTTGCCAGTAGACTAGATTTCCTACAACATATGCTACAGCACAAGACAAAAAGATTGCCAGCCATAAAGTAGCTGGTGAAATTCTGTTCTTTTGCATAATAAAACTGGATTACTCTATTCTGCTTAGTCTCCAAGCCCAGTGCAAAATTAATGCACACATGGGTAACTAGCTAATAAACTGTACTTATCCTTATAGAAGAGGTCAAATAAAGACTACATTAACATATCATCTATTTTTTAAGCCACTTAATGTCATATTATGCATATAAATGCTGATATACTCACATAAGTGTCCCTAATATAAGAAAAAATCCAAATACATTTATACATATTAGTCACAATATTTCAGTGTTAAAACAGTTCATGTAGTTCAGCTTTAAAGAAATTATCGCTAACTTTCAAGCACAGGGAATGTTTAATATGGTAATTATGAGGAAGCCTTGGAAGAAATTGGAAACAGTCTGTGATCTCAAAGGAAAATAAAACCCATTCCTAAAATAGCTAACATATACAAGCTTTTAACATTTAGTAAGGATAATGAAATTCTCAGTGTATTTACTATCTACTCTATTAATTATGCAACCTTTTGTGGTTTCATTCCAAAAACCCATTAAACTGGAATGTAATTAAAGACATAATAATTGAGAAAAAATGTAAATATTTCTGGAAGTTTGAGATTAATAACACTGGCACTAGTTAACTATTATGTGGGTTATACTGGTGCATTTTCATGTACAACTTCGTCACTTCATTTCAAGTGTACAAGATGCCTGTTACTGAGCTCATGTCTTTTAGGTGATTCATGAGTGCTGCCATATTTGTGAACAGATTATAATATAAACTTTGGTATTTAGCAAAAGTCATCAAGCTCATTTTAACTTAATGAAAGATTTAACCCATGAATCCCAAGGTAACAGGATAAGGTTCTTGGGTTTCTCCTCTCCTCCTTATCAGCAAACAGAGCTATATTATTGCTATTCACCACACTCGGATCTGTATGATTTACACAAATACATTCCTGTATTTTCTACATCTTTCTTGCTGTGAACTAATTTAAATATTTCTTCTTTCATTGTCCATTGTATAAATCTTAGAGATCACATGTTGGTCCTTTTAGGCTTATACACAACAGGAAGTTCTTCAAGGAACTTTCACACTCTAATATCTAAAAATCTGCAGCACTCTCTGTGGATGCATCTGTATTACAGTTTATCACTGCGGGCCAGATGCTCCCACTGACCACATTTCATTTGCAAAGAAGATACATTCCAATTATCCCCATGAAGAGACTCTCCAGAACTTATTCTTGTTTCCTCCTTGAGGAAGGAAATCTGTATGTGCAATCAAGTGGAGAGCCAAGTTGGCTTCTCATAATGCAGAAGTGAGACAGTGGCAGGGCACACTTGGTGCCAGAAGTGAAGGACACACCGCAGAGCCTGCATGCAATGTGGGTTTACCCTATACACTGAATGGTTGCATGGCACTAGCCTGTTAAATGTTTTGCATACCAGGTCTTTGTGAATGATGCTGTTACTAATAAATGTTTTGGACATGACATAAACAGGCACAAAATCACAAATCTAAAAATAATAGGAACTATTGTTCACACTGAGTTCAACTTTATTACTTTCCAAAGGACGGAGTTGTCTACTGTGAATGTTATTCAGTGCTAATTCTCAAACTGTCCTTGGAAGTTTTCTGAGAGAAAGCTAGCTAGCATGGGCTAAATAGTGTCAGGGATCATTCCAGCATTTTAGCAGGATAGTTGGAATGGTTCCAATGCGTGGTTATTTTTCCTATTTCTGTATAATTTTCTACTAGATATATAACTGTTGTTAGGGTTTCTATAAACCTTCTCCTAAAACTGCTCTAGAGCCTATTTAAGGTCCTTATTTAAGGGCCTGGCAAACAGTGAATCTGAAATGGTGAGGTCCGAAAGAGTTGGAAGATACCTGACATACACCAAGATATTCTCACCTGCTTCAGTGTGTTAGGCAGGTGGTTAAGTCACCATCAAGGTCCATGAGGATAGTCTGCTCAGAAGATGCCTGCCACAGACACATGGAGGATGCAGAGGAAGCAGAGAAGAGGCAGAGAATGGACAAACACTATTACATGTCAGGAGAATTGTCATACCGGAGTATCTTTTCCTGAGAAATTTACAATGTTTAAATAGTCGTTGAACTTCACAATCTGTTAAAGCACAGAAATATAACCAGAGTTGTCACAGTACCTCTCCACATTCTTCACTGAGGCTTCAGTGAAATAGAGAAATTTCATTTACCAAATAATGTATCTAATAGTTAACACAAATTCTAAATAGAGCCTCCATTCATTTATGAATATCTGTCCTCAAGGAAATGCATGGACAAACTATGCAAACCTGTTGATAGTCAAGAAGTGCAAACATGTTCAGATATGTCTGAGGGAACCAGGAACACAGTGGATGCAGCCAGGACAGCATTAGCCTAATCACTGCCAAAACATCCTGTTGTCTTACATTCAGTTTGTTCTTCTCCAGGAGCTCCATGTTCTTTCTGAAAATCTGCTCCTTGGTGAGTTTGTGCCTTAACTGTGCTGACATCAAAGGTTGTTCCATCCCAGGTGAAAGACTTCGTACTTGCCTTTGCTGAATTTTAAGAAGCACCTGTTGGTCTATATCTCCAGCTTGTCAAGGTTCCTCAGAATATCCTTCAAAGGAACATTTGGCCATCTGGTGCCATCAAAACCTGCTTGTGGTGTGTTCCATCCCATTACACAGGTCATGGAGGAAGGTTTTGATCAATGTGGATCCCCGTATCAATCCCTGAGGGATAGGACTCACAGCTGACCACCTCTGAGTCTTTGGACTCAATGCTACTCTTAAAGACTCACTCCCTCTCCAGTGGAAAATTGGCTGGCAGATGAACACTATGATGTCCACTTTAACGGCCTCACCTCTGATCCTGCTTCATAATCTCTCAGCAGGATATTTGATGAGTAGCAAATCTCCATGAAATTAAGCCAAGACTTTATATAGACCATAACCTATCCATCTCTACTTTCTCTCTGTCAAATCATTGTGGCACTATAGTGACACAAGCTCTTGTGCTATGTCCCTGTGAATTCCAGTGGTGTTATACTTACCTGGATACAGACTATGTTTATTAATAAGCAGTTCGTTAGACAATTTATATTATATGTATGTATATATACATATATATTTAAGGAATATGCATAAAAATTTCATATTAAAAAAAAAAAAAAACAACACTGCTATGTAAACATATCCAGAAATAATCAAATGACAAATTGAATCAGAGATTCCATAGTCTTTGGAAGAGAGATCTAGGGTCATTCAGTTCAGGCTTCTCTCAAGCCAGTGCCAGGGTTCAAGGTTAGATCCAATTCCTTGTTTAATTGTTCTTTGTATTTTAGAAAAAGGAATATCTAGTCTTCTCTATATCATGGATTTGATATGTATTGTTATCTAGCTTTTCCTATGCTGAATACTGCTATTTCAGTTAGACCAATGCCTTTCAGTTCTCAGTAGTGTACTAGCTACAGCTACCGTAGAAAAGGATAAACTGTTAAATATAAAGTCCTAGCCATGAAAAAAAATTTGAGATATGCCCACATAATTCTTGCAGTTGATTTATGTTGCATATAAAGATAAACAAGAAAACACTCAAGATTCCTTCTAGACTGCACATTTTTTTTTCATTGCTTTTATTAACCTAGTCTATGTTGAGATTACCAAATTAAGAGTAAGGTGAACTTCAGATCACTTCAAAAAGAGATCTTAGGTAAGCATTTCCAGTAAAGTGACTGAAATCTTAAGTGAGGTGATCTGGCTATGCCTGAACTGAAATGTGTCAGCCTCCTTCTATAGTCTCCATAAATAGCTGAAATAACTAAACTAAGTAATCTGGGTGTGTATAACATGAAGGATGAATTCAGATTAACATTCTTAAAAAGTATTCATTACAATGTGCAGAAAGATAATATTTATGTAACTTTTAAAAGATATATCCAAAAACTATGTGGGCACTCTTTTGCTGTAATATTGCCATGGAAACTCCTGCATAGGCAATCAACTAAAATAATTTCTGTATTGAATAGCTTTTTGAATATGAGACCCAACTTCAGGAGATTCTTAAACATATTTTTAAAGCCAATGCTTAATTGAAATGTATCCTCGCATAAAAATGTATGCCTATGCCTTAAGATATGAAAATAAACTAAAAAAAACTTCAAACTTTTATTTAAGTCCTTGATAGCTACAATATATGACTGGATATTTGAAAAATAATCTGATGTAAATTCTTTCCTATCAAGCTATGATATTAAATATGTTTTGAGACAGATAGCTTGCAAAGGGGTCTATTGCTAGATTATGCTATTAAGTGTATCATTTACCTTCTCTAGCTTGCTAAAACTAATAGACTGTTGTTAATTTTGCCGATATAAGTATTATAGGAAAATACAGTATTAGGAAAAGGTTTCTCACAGTTATAGAGAAGATATTTAAAGGTATATATATTTAAAGGAATTGTATTGCAATATAGAGTTAGGGATAAAGCTTTTTTTTTTTTTTTTTTCCCTAATCTAAAAAAAAAAAAAAAAAAAAGAAAAAGAAACAAAAACTGAACAAAACAAAACAGATTCTGAAACCGAGGTAATTAAAAGTGATGCTGAAAGAGTAGTCTGAAATCACACAAAGGAATAAATTGTCTGTAGATAACAGAATTTCCTCCTTTCATGCAGCCATTTAAACTGCTAATTATCTGAAAAAAAATGCCTATTTAATCTTATTACTATTTGGTAAAGCTTTACTGAGAAAAGGATAGTGTTATGCAGTACTGTGAGGGATGATATCTAATCCAATGAGCCTTAACTTCTGCTGAATAGGAACCTAATTCAGTGACAAAGTTTTGTGCATAAGCAGGGGAATATGAAGGAAATGAGGTGCTTGATACTACAAAACTCCTTCCACTAGAGGGAGGTGAAACCTCACTTGGACAGTTATCAAAACATTATGGTCATACCAAATAGCTGCATGAAAACAGGCATATTGCCCACCAGATTGGACTGAGATGCTGTAACACTGAATTTACACTTGCTATTTTTGTTATCTTCCACTCTAACCCACCATTATGAAAATATTGTAAGTCCCAGATTTATTGCAGCAGATGCTCAAGCATGTTACAATTTCATCAAAACACATGTAACATATTACTGCATCAATCCGCCGTACTCCTCACACTTTTTAATCAGAGAAATCGTGAAAAAGGATTAAACAAAGCAAATAGCATATACTATTCAGCACAGCTGAAGAAATGTAAACTGAATGTCACTGAGCAGTAGTTGCTAAATAGCCCAAAGGAAACACTTTCACTTGGCAATGGAACTGAAGTGAAAAGACACATCCACACGCCCACACAAACAAAACCCCCCAAAACTAGGATTTTTTTAAAGAATATTTTCTTTTTGCTCTAATGCAGGTGTTTGTTTTCTCTATATTAGAGAGAGGTGGGAAAAAAAAAAAAAAAAAAAAGGAAAATAATACTGCTTTCTCTCTTCTCTTTTGGAGGAAATATTTTTCCTTCTCAGCTGTAATTTCCTTAGCAACAGACTTGCACTTTAATTTTCAAATATTTACTTTCTGATGTTTTAATTGATCAGATTTTCACCTTTTAGTGTCCATTTTGCCTCTTATCAGTCAGTAAATCAAAAATTAGAAAGCTGAATTTTACAAATTTTACAAATTTACAAATTTGCAAATTTTACAAATTCAGCTGAGTGAGAGAATGAAAGAAGATATTTTATTTCACAGATTTATAACTATTATAGCATTTACAAATGAATGTGCAGTTCTTAGCTATCTCTAAATTCCAAACTCTGTCTCTATAGACAGATAGGACATATCATGTCTTTCTTGTTTTTCAGCTACTATAGTTGTTTTCCTTTATATTTTTCAGATTTTCCAAGGTGGGCTTAAAAACCAACCTAGTGAATCTTCTGTTTCACCCTTCTTGGGCTTTGGTACCCCGACACGCACACAGAGGGTAGTGCTTCTCTCCACTGTTCACTGTCTAGGGTAGGAAAAGTACATGCACTCATAACTTACCTCCTTTAAACTTTCTTAATGCAGAAAACATGAAGCCTGCTGTCTTTACCCTATTTATGCTGGGATCAAGTCCTACCACATCGTACATACACATGAACAGGAAATATTAGAAGACAAATACTGCATAGACTTAAAATGTATAGACTATTTGATTCTTTTTTTCATCATATTCTTTAAAATTCTGTAAAATCATTTGGCCTTTATCTCTTTATTTCTTCTAATACGATTAATTTGACTCATTTGTAAACCGGAAGAGTTTATGCTTCCTATTTCTTAAAAAGAGTATTTTCTCTTTCTAAAATTACAGTAATATTAAAATATCTTTAAAAATATATGATAAAACTTTTTTTTTTTTCTAGCGTAAAAAGTTATTTTGTAGGGAATATTGCAGAGAAATTTTAAAAGACATTTTTCTTCACTTAGCTTCTAGCAATAATTAGTGATTTAAGGAAAGTGAAATCCTCCAATGACATAGAAAAAAGAAAGCTTCCTGATCACTGTCAGAAATAACATCCTTTAAAACTTTTTATTTCTAAAAGGTATAGCTTATAGTCTGTCGTAAATATCCATGGGCACTGGAAAATTCATGGTCACATAGAATTTAACCAGTTTCGTTGATTTTTGGAAAACATTAATCCTCTTTTATGTTGCTGTTTTGTTTAATCAGTGCACATCTTCAAAATTAAAACATTGCACTTTATATGCTAACCTTGACAATAATATTTAATTCCTAGTATTCTTTAATTCTGCCATCAATATTTTTTGCTTCACACAGACATTTAATTATAGGATGGGTGAGAGCTTTCATGTGTTTGCGTATGTGTATCTGTATGTGCATGCATGCATGTTTAAATTATGCATATCAACATCTCATAGTGCAAAAATAACAGTGCCAAGAATTAAAAGAAAAATTGTTTTCCTGTGAGTCAGGCCACAGAAATACTTTCTGGAGGAGATGAAATTAGACCCTGAGAAACAGAGAAATCTTCCTGATTTGAAAAGGTTGTTTCATTCCAATGGGAGCAATAGTCACAGTCTGCAGAATACTTAAATTACTCAAATGTTCAAAACTTACTGCAGGTTGATATTATTATAATTTTTTAAAAGTTATATACAAATAAATAAAAAGATTACACTTCAACTTATTTGGAGGAAGCTTCTGTGGCCACCAGTTCTCATGGGGTTGGAGAACAAGGACTCCTGTCCACTCATGGATGGGAATGAGGACACAGCTGGAATGTGTGTACATTTTTAGAGAAAGTAGGTTACTGTCATATTCCCTTATTTTAAAGTAGCTTAAAAAAGCATTATGGGCTTGACTATCAACAATACTTCTTACATATAAGACACTAAAAAAACAAGCAAGAGAAGAAAAAAAAAAAAAAAAAGTAGATATCCTTTCCTTTTCCTTGCAGATGCATTACTCGTTTGTAGGTTAAGCACATTCCAAAAGGAAGGTTTTAGGGTCTAGGGCCCTAGTCCACCATTTCCCATGTCTGATTTGGAAGAAAATGATTTTCTTGTAGAGCCAATTACTTTCTGTGTGACTTACAATAGCTTCCAAACAGATCATTAGCCAAATAACAATTACCCTGAGCAAAGAATACTGCTTAACAGTGCCCAAACTATTTGGGTGCAGTGCAAATTGTTAAATTCAATTGCAGCTTAAACAGAGATTTTTAACAAGCATCCTATATTTATAAATGATGTCAAATGCATTTTTTTTTCTTCAAATATAGTTTTTAGTACCAGACATGCTATAAATTCAGTACTAATGAAATGAGATTTGCATGACTATTGAACCATTTGCATTTGAAAATTCGTTGTTTCATAAATTCAATGCATGAAAATCTGCAGTTTAAGATCATTAATTATAAGAAGACAAGTGCTAAAATTCATAAGCTTAAATTTTTTAAAAAAACAATAAAACTGCTGACTATAGATCTGTTACATTCATTTAAATTTATGAATATTTTATTATTAAATTATAAACCATCCTTGGAAAGAGGAGTGCTTTAACTCAAAACAACTAAAAACTCTATTAAAGAATTGAGTAGTAAATTGAAGCTAGTTTTCAGGTTATAGATGTACAGAGGTATTTTTGTAGTCATTGTTAAGAGTAGGTCCATTTTTTTTCTATATTGAATTCATGGATACTTTCCTGTTAGGTACTCTGAAGACTAACTGAAGCTTAAATTTCTCCTAAATATTTAGTTAAAACTAAACAGATATATCAGTTTGATTCCTGTGCTTTGTTGTTCAATCTGAGTAAGAAATGTTAATTTATATTTAAAACAGCAGTTGTGGATGCAAGGAATTTATGTTTTGATCTATATTTCTTTATGTGGATTTGTTGGTGAGAAATAACTTCAATTTTCCTCCTCATCTTTAAAAAGGTTTTGACTGAACTTGTCTAGAGCTGTTTGTAACTTTCTTTACCTGTCTGGTTTAGCTATAATGGTCCTAGATACTCCCTGGCTCACGGACTCAGAATCAGTTAAAGAAATGCAGACTTGAAGCTATTTGAAACCATTTCTTAAAGGTAATAAAGTGATCAAATACCATTTAACAAGGATTATAGGCATCATGTATAGTAAGTTCAGAAGTAACATGAAACTGAAGAAAGAGCAAAGTCATCAGCATCATAGTCCTCCAGGTGGACCAAAATGGTGATCATACAAGCACCACAACCACCATAATGAAGCCATTGACCTTAGGATGCAGAGGAGTCATGGAAGAGTGAGCATAATACCAGGGAAGAGGTAGAAGCTAGGATGTTTACTATAGTAATAGTAAACATTATTATCATTGAGATTTTTATTTCTTGTATAAAATACACATGTACTTTTTCCATTTTTGTAATAATTAGATCATGATTCTTGGATTAGACATTTAAGATTTCAGCTATACTAACAGTCAAACCTTGACTTTGTATATAAGATCTGTTTCCTTTTTTTATTAGCAGGATTTTGAGTGTTACAATCACTTCAGTAACCTTAAAAGTTTATTAAGAAAGTAATCATTCCTTTGCAATATATGCTAATTTCTTTCATCTCACATTTTTTAACAAGTCTGTCAATAATTACTAGTAGCTCTTGCCCGATTCTAATAGATTACAATATGAGATTATGATATGTCACTATAAAATACCCTCAAGAAAGGGCAAAAACAGACATTTTTTTCTGCTGAGTACCGGCTGTGCTTTCAGCTCAGTCCTTTCTGCCCATTCCTTTCTGCCAAGCTATTTGGAATGTAGCTGCCTCAGAGAGAGAGAGAGAGAGAGAGAAGGCAGACATTTGTGAACCCTGTTTATAAGGACTGCAAAGTCTTGGGAGGAAAGGCTGCGTTACCTGCAGCCTCAGATATTGAGACTCAGATTTCATTTATTCTTATCCTGAAGCAATTTGATATATTTTAGTCTTACTGTAATGCTATTTTGAATAAATTTCTTCAAAAATGCATTATTTCCACATATCACATGTATAACTGGAATCTGGGTCCAAACTATTTTCAAAACAGAGTTCCTTGGTTCTTTTTTTTTTTTTTTCTATTTGCATTATTTTCCAGAAGGCCAAGCATGCACTATTGATTAAGAAGTACCCGTCATTGATTTATTTCTTATCTCTGCTGTATCAGTTTATACAGAAGATTAAAAAACACTGCTGTTCTTGGTTATTCTGCTGGTTCATGGAAAACTACAGTCTATGGAAAAAAAAAAAAAAAAAAAAAGAAGAATCGTGATAATTATCTAGGTAAAGACTATATCATGTTTTCATGTTTTCATGTTTTCCCAACAAGAGAATTTTCCTGTTCAAGTTGTTTATCTTGTTCTAACTGAAAATTGAACAATCAGACAAACTCCAAAAGCTCAATCAAAAAGCAAACAAGTCCTGAGGTAAATTTTAATCTCAGCAGTGAAATTTGGCAGGTGGAAATAGATTCTCATCATTGTAAATGTACCCCAACTTTACAAAATGATACATTTATGAGAATACATCCAGAGAGAACATTGTGCATTTTTATCCATTCCAGGTTCGTAAGAACTGACATTCCAACTATCTAACTAACTTACTATTCTATTGTAACTAACAAAATATGCTGGTACAAAACACCAAATATTCTTAAAATAATACTATTGGAAAAAAAAATAGTGGGATGAATAAGTTAGTGGTATGAATTTTTTTGCCTCAAATATAACTTGAATGGCAAAAATCTACACATTTTACTGCAAATATGTCTTTGTGCTCAGTTTAGTCCAATCTGGTATGTACAGAAATCATGGGTAATCTCTCTACTGAATTAACCTACAATTTGATCAGAAAGTCTGCTTGCATCGAAAATATTTCCTTTCAAACATTGCTATTCCATCCTTCCTCACTGCTTTTCACAGTTTACTGAGACTCCTGTCTAGCAGAAGTAAAACGATTCTACCCTAAAGCAATAGTAAAATAAATATATAACAAGCACACATGTCCTTACGCAAACACACATTTATTTCTGATTATTTTTCATGGATGCAATCAACTGAAATTAATTATCAGACAGTATAACAGGTTTTACACATAACCAATGCCATATAAGAAAAAACGTGGAGGCACTTTCTTATCACAAATCTAAACTGAGATTTCAATAAAACTGCCATTTGTTGCATTGATCTGTTTACTGTGTCACTTCTTTTACTTCCTTTTATTCCTTTACTTCCCTTTATTTTGAAAGGGAACATAGTGCAATATTTTTCAATAATAATAAAAAAAATGTGTTTTGAACAATATTGTGTTTTTTTGAACTTGTTTGATAGTTTGTTGTCAGATCTCTTCTAACACCAGCTGCGCTGACCATCTGCCAATATCACCACCAGTGGTAGCTCACTGTGATATGAATGTCCCCTTCCATATTGCCTGCAGAAAACCGGCATCAGAGGGGAATTTCTGTGTTACCTAGAGCAACTGACTGGGGGTATCCTGCCTCTTTGGTCTGGTGACTATTTTGTCCAGCTGAGTCTAAATATCTGGTCATTTATTTCTTGCTCTTTCCTCCACTCTCTTCCCATGATATGTTTTTTTTTTTTTTAATCTATCCTTGCATATTCCTTTGAAATATCTTTCAAACATTTGAAATATATTTTGGGTTTTTTAAGTTTTGTTGATACTATTTTTAATTCTTCAGATGATACATAGGAGGAATGGTCTGAATCTTCTTTTCCGATCCATGCAATGCATGATGGAACACCACTGTCCTTTCATCCCCATGCACCTCCTAATTTCCTCTGGGAGAATGTGTGTCTGAGAACACACAGGAGGAGGAAATTCTACGTGTGATTATGAAGGAAAAATTATAATTGCATTTCAGTTTCATGCCATGAGTTCCCTCATATTCTGAAGACCATTACCTCTCATGTACATAAATAAATTTCTGTCATAACCTGGTATGTACAGTATGCACAGGAAGTACAGAAGAGATGTTTCTTCAAATCTCTGTCACCTCTCTGGAGTCTTCTGGTAGAGCCTTCTCTCTCTGTTTTTCTTTTTTTTTTTTTTTTTCCTCTTCCGGATTGCAGAATTATAAGGCTGTGTTTAGTTTCTGCAAAGTTTCATACAACTTGTGGTTGCAGACATCATTGGAGCTTCCCCCTATATGTATTTAGACTGAAAGACAAGTGAATGGTGTAACACAAGTGGAAACGTCATTTCTGGACCATTGCTGAGAAGTGTATCTTCCAACATTTCCCCAAGTGCAGCATGTTTCCACAATTGTATTCTTAGCTATTTCATGACCTCACGATCTACATGCAGTTCATCAGCAGTCAGCTGATCTGCCAAAAAGAGACATCTAGGATGTGAGGACCTAGAATAGCAAACTGGCATCATGCTGCAAGGCAGGGGAAAAGGCAAAGAAAGCTATATGGCAGCCAGCAAATATCACACTTGGCATATGCACTTGACTTGAAGATGGAATGGAATATGGCACTTCCATCAAAATAGAGTTGGGGTGCAGCTGCTACAGGAAGTGCTCTGAATTCCAGAGGCCTTTTATACAGAATTAGGCAGAGTTAGACAAATGATGCAAGAGCATCATGAGAATGAAGTTCTACAATCTAAAGAGATTTCTTCTTTGTCTATTTCAAAAATCAAGCAGAACTTTGATAACCTCCACTGTAACCTTCACTGTGTGAAGTTTTACAAAGCACGTAATTTCTGTCTTTCAGGAGAATGTAGAATTAACAGCTTGTTCAGGCAAGTGAGATGAAAATGCACATATGCTGAGGAGAAAAGTCTCTTTTTTTTTTTTTTTTTTGTAGCAAAAACCTTTAAATGATTGTAACTTCACATGTCAATTTTCAGTACCACTAATGTTTTGTCTGTTGAAGTAAAGAAAATATTATTTGA
>VZSV01000287.1:353641-413892 GCA_013398735.1 Nothocercus julius
GTTGATATTTAATTTAAAAAGTATTTTGTAGTATTTTATCTAAGGATTTTATTTATTTATTTATTTATTTATTTATTTTATTCATTTATTTTATTAAGAAAAAAAAAGGAGATACTTGCACGTACGTCTGACGTCCTGACAAATGCCTTATTTGTATTTTTATTTGAGCAGAACACACTTAAACTATGCATATTTAAATAATCCTGATTGATTTTCCTAAAGTATACTAATGCTTAAAATTTATTGTGTACTTTCACTGTTGATTAAATGAGTACACCATAGTATTTTTCACAAGTATCTTTATTGTTGACAGAGCAAGTCCTACAATAATCCAAAATTCATCTACGAAGTCCACCAGAAATTTTGGTATCTATGAATATCCTTAGGTAAAGATTAATATTTTCAAGATATGCAACTTTAAAACTAAGGTCGTATGAATATATCCTATAGATTCAATCTTTTACAGACTGTTTTCAGATCTTTAAAGGCGTTACCTCTCCCTTCAGTTTTATTACAGAAGGTCTGGCCATGAAGGAAAGAGAAGGGGCGGGGGGGGGAGGGGGGGGCGGAAATAAGAAAGAATAGTGAATATTTATGTGTTGTCTATTGGAAAGATAAGCCCAAATGCTTATCTTTGGCGATAGATATATTGGACTACATGTATGCATTTGAAAAAAAGAAAGATTTTTGAATTCTTACTGCTTTTAGAGAGAAAATTATCATTTTCAGTTGTTAATATCTTCAGCTGCTAATATGTGAGTATCAGAAACCAAAAAGCAGCCTCTGTGATTTTATTGTCCCGTGTGTTCCTCATTAGTGCCTGAAATCAGAAAAATTAGGAGATAGTTAAGAATGAAAGTGAGCTTGAAAGAGAATTGCTTCAGGAACAAAATTAACTTCTAGAAGAGCAATACGTGAACCTGCTATAGTTAGAATCTGCTATAGTTTCAGCCACCCCTGCTGTGCTGCACTCAGACGTGCGCCTGATTCTTTTGCTTTGAAAGGCTACTTAAGGAAACTACAGAAAATTAAAGAACAGTCTAAGAGTACATGGCAGGTAGAGGATTAATAGGGATACAGAGATATAAGTCATGTAGAAATGAAAGTGCTTGAGGAATAAAGGACCAATAAGAAATTGAAAGACACGATGCAGAAGGAACAGCTTTTAAACAAAGCTGAATGGGAAAGTTTTTTTCTTCTTTCTGTTCTAGAAAATGTGCTAAGACATTTTTCAAAAAATCCAGTGATGAAACCAAAGCTATTTAAAAACATTCACTTAGCAATAGAGTAGCCATTAACCCTACAACAGAGACACTTAGATGGCTTATGATACTAGTGAATTTTAAAATTTGTGCTGCTGTTGTTCAGCAGCATCCCAACTTAGTGTGCTGATACTTGCACCTTATTAGGTTACTTCCCTCTAATTTTGACAACTAAAGGAAAGAAAAGGTGTTCTTTGGACTAGTAAATATTTATGTGTGAACTGGCATGTTCAAGGAAAAAGTTCATAGGAGATTTCTCAATCACCCCCGCTCTTACAATATCTCAATATTTCTTTGATGGAGAAATAAAGTAACTGAAATAACATTCTCATTTTCCAAATTATCAAGTAAATTGATAATGATCAGGCCTTTATGTTCACCTCCACTTGAAAGGCAAAAAAAAAAATTATTTGTTGCTCACTCAGTTTTAGCAGGTATCCTTAGGCAGGTTCCTCGCAGTCTCACTTTAGCTGTCACTTTCCTGCCTCAGTGGATATGTGCACATAGTAAAACTGGATCACACCATGCTTTACTCAATGGTCCAATCACTAACAATGACTCATTTTGCCCTTGCATTTTCTCTGTGGGCAAAGCAACACCCTTGTCCAGAAAAAGCAGAGGAGTGGTCCTATAAAGAGTAGGTTAAAGGAGTATCCCAAGAGTAAATGAGGACAGAACTGTGCCAGGTATCTTATTTCCTACCCCTAGTTTTCCTGCATTTTTCTCAGTGCACCTTTGCGTCTAGCGAATTTAGTGTCATTTTTTTAAAGGATATTTAGGGTTATTTGCAAGGGCAATAGGCTTTCAAGGCAGACACCTTGTTCTTTTGAAGCTGTTAGAACAAAATACCAATTCTTAAAGAACCATAAAAATTGTTAGGAAAAAAAAAAAAAAAAAAAAAAAAAAAAAAAGACCAAACTAGTCTGAGAGTGTGTCAGTTGAAAAAAAACAAGAGGTAGCATAAAACAGGATCAATTGTGGTCAGCATGCTGAACAAAGAGCACCCTAAAGCTAGGTTTTAGAAAACATCTAGAACAAGCATGTTTAGAAGAAGCATGCAATCTTTTTCTCTCATGTTTTTGCCCACTCCTATCTGAGGTCAGAAGGAGTGCTGTAAAAGTTGGTAATGGTGAGAAAAGAAAGATTATTTTTAAAGAGGAGATCATCTGCTAAATATTCACTCAGTCTTCATATACGTCTGTTCTATGAGACTGACATTTCTTCATTTAGCATGTATCACATTTGACTGTGCATCATAAACTTCTGTGTAAATGTGAAAATTGAAAGCTTTGTTTTATACTTCAAAGAGACTGGAAAATTAAGCACTTTCAGTGTAGATTCAAATTTAACACTTATTATCCTTACTGCATATATAAATTTAGTAATAAAAATTAAAACTCATTGTCACATATGTTTTTGCAGAAAGCTTAGAAAATTATAAAATCTTTTATAGTAATATTTGAATTCAAGCATTCTGCTGGATTCTATTTTGGTCTAATATTATTCAAAGTATTCTACCATATGTTATGTACTCTAGATAAAATGATGAAAGAACTCCATTGGTGCTGACCATGTGAAATGCCAGAGAAGTGAAGAGATGATAATTTAAAAAAAATTTAGAATAGTACAGCAGAACAATGGAAACTCTTAAAACCTCAACCATTTATAACCATATATGCTTAATTGTTTAGCCTAGCATAGACTTCTGCTGGTTTTCACTTTCTGAACAAGAAAATCCATTAGAAATTATTAATATACAACCAGTTATTAGTATACAGCAAAAAACAGCTATTAGTATTTAGTATAAATACAAAGAATATTTACGATGCTGCTATACTAAAAGATTCATAAAAATGTCTTCAGTTTTTACAGGAAAACATAGCTGTTTTTTACCATGTCAAAAACAAGCGTACAGTATTTCAGAACAAAATGAACTTTCTCTCTATTCTAACACTCCCTGTAGATCAGGCATCTTGATACTTTGCAAAAAACATCAAATTAGTGTACGCTTTATTCTTAACTGTCACATATTATATAAACAGTGATACAACAGTTCTCCCTGGAAATTCAGACATGGTAAATTCACCTTCATGAAATAGATTCAAAGACCTACAAATCTTCAGTGGATGACTGGAGTACTTTCCATTGAATATGAAAAAAAACGTATTCTAAAAAAGCCCAAGCAAGGCAGAAGATAAACAGTAGTTTCAAGGAATCTCTGAACTCTTTTTGGCACAAAAGTGAAGATTAAGAAAAATGTAAATTATTAAATAATTCCATAAAGACTTGTAGCAATTTTGTATTCAAATGCTTGCATCAGCATTTTCAGAAATGCTGCATTTATAGATCATGATCAAATCAATAAAGTCAATGGAATCTAGAAAATTTTTACATCATCAGTCATTTGTCTTTTATTGCTTATATATTTTAGCTTATTGTATACACTGTGAGAATGGCATACAGAGTCCTAAATTTAAGTAGTTCAATCTGGAACTCAAACACCAAGTGAATATGTATATGTATATTACATATATTACTTGTATATGTATATTACAGACATATGCATACATGTACATATGCATACATATGTATATATATTTTCCAGATTTGTGCTTCTCCAATATACAACTGATATAAATTCATTAGGAAAGTTCTTGTAAAAACATAGCTACAAGAAGAAAAATTAAGCATTTTGATATAAATGGCAATGATTTTTCCTATAGTTGGACCAATAAAAAACAAGTCAGTAATTATTAAAATAAAAAGTGTTCAACTATCAGACTGACACATAACAGGGAAGTTATAAGATAGCAAGTTTTATCCCTTTTACAATTTTCATGGGTAGCAAACTGTACTAACCCTTAGATTTCCATGCAGAAAAGCAATAGAGTTTCTCTTACACAGTGTTACTGTCATTTTTCTTTGAGAGTTCTGATTTGATTGCTGTCTTAGTGCATTGGGAGACTGTGGATTTTGTGCTACATTTCTGATCTTTTTTATATATCTCTTTGTGTGCTTCTGAGGCATTTAACAAGGTTTTCTTAGCCTTTCAGGTTCAATGAGCTTGCAAAAGTTGCAGCAGTGTCAGTTTCCAATCTTATGTCTAGAGAAGCAGAGGGAATTGAGGTGGTTAGGTGCTTCTGGGCAGCAATCAGCTATTATAGTGTAAAAAGTAATAGTAGCCTTTGCTCACTAAGGAAGGGCGTGAGAGAATACAGAAGCCAGCTCTCAGCTGAGTGAAGAAATATTGGCTTTGCAAAAAGAAACAGAATATACAAAAACAAACAAACAAACAAACAAAAAAGAAGATTTCTCACAGTAATACACAGCGACTAGGTCAGACTTCAACTAATTTTCTGGAAGCCAACTAAATTAACCATAGGAGACTATTTCTTTCCTGTAACAGTTCAGGATATTACAGTGCACATAGACTGATAGCATCTCACTTGGCAATTCTCTTTCTCTTTCCTACATTTGAAACTCGCAAAATATCATTTAAAAAATTAAATAACATGACATTTAAAAAGTGGCAAAACAGTTAAGAGACTGTATTTATGTAGCATTTTTTTAGAAATAAATACAATCAAAAAATTAGGTACTAGCACTATCAGCAAAATATTTGGGTACTTAAAATTCAGATAGAAGGTCTAAAAATGAAAACTCAGCCTTTGTAAAATTTTTTATGCATTCAGAGCATCTTTTTTTAATCAAAGATGAATTGAAATTGGCTGCCTATGATATTATTGGTTATAAAGAGTCACAGAACCAAAATTAGGACATATCTCTTACTATAAATGCCTGCAACAGCACTATGCAAAGTGGTAGTTTCACCACTTAGAAATATAACACAGCACGGCAGGCGACCACGCAGCATTGCTCTTCTGCCACCAATAATAATAGTGATCCTTCTGAAGAACGCTTTCAGTCTTCATTTAAAAAAAAAAAAAAAAACAAGATCTTCTTGTTAAGATCATTGTGAAGACAGAAAAAATTCAGCTGTAAAGCCAGAGATACCACAGTGTCCGCGATAGATAGGAGGCACCAATGGAGCTCTGAGCACCATGGTTCTCTGATCTAGGATCAGACCTCTAGGTCTTTGAGAGATGCATTATGATGCAAAGATCTGAATTCTCACATGATGACATCAAAATGGTCTCAAAAATGTAAAAATGTAAAGCATTCACTCTCAGGAGTAAAGGATGCCAAGACAAAGAAAATCAAAACTGTAAGGTATTTTTAAAATGTGAAGTAAGTTGAAGGGTTGGAAGTGCATTTCAGATAGCAAGGGCACTGCCACCCTGCAACAAATTCAGTCTAATGTTGTGCATAATCATGTGATAATAATATTAGGACTCTGATCATGTTTGTGATGAGATATTGTTCCCCACCTATCAAGAATTCTCCAGTTGACTTTTCTACTTACCTTTGTAGTTTTTATTATGCATGTATTTGAGATTGGGATAAGCTGTGCAAAGGGAACTTTTTGTTTTCAGTGTCCTTAGATACTCAGAGTGGGTCTTCCAAATGTTCTATCCCCATATGTGTCACAAGAAAGTACAAAAGAGGGCATTTCTAGTGGGAATGGAGATGGAAAACTAAATAATGACTAAACATCTCTCTTCACAGGAACTATTATCAGCATTTCTTCTTTTCAATTTTGGGAGCAATGCACCTATGCTGAATTCCTATTCTGAATACTTGTGTGGTATCTTGTACCACATTGTGTGAATGAGCAATTCAGTTTGATATGAATGGAGCAGTAAAGTCAATCTTTGCCTTTTGCTTTCCCATTTGTCTCTACCTATTTGTTGCTGCAGACTTTTTCTTCTTCAGTTCGTCCTCTTTTTCTTTTCTTTTTTATTTTTTTTTTGTTCTTTAATTTTCTGCTTATGTCAAGAAATTACAGCTGGCTATGTCAGCAGTTAGATAAGGAGGCAGAGGAGGATTATTCCAATTATTATTGGGGGGTTATTTGATAAGATACAGACATTGGGAATAGAGAACAAGGAAAAATCATGAGCAGACAGATTCTGGAGGAGAGAGAGGAGCAGTTTTGAGGCTAGTGATTTTCTTGTTTATTCTGACAGATCATTTTAATTTTCCAAACAAAAATGAGGGATTTTGTTGCCCCTGAAAACAGGATATCTGAATTTTACTCTGGCAAGATCTTTTATAAAGGTAGACTCTGGACATGTGGTGTAAGAGTTATTGGGAAGCTGTTATTTTTCTTCAGAAAAATGATAAACTGTCTCTTCTTCTAAAGTCATTTAAATGGAATATATCATGCTTTGATCTTTTTGTAGTACAGATCTGATGATGAAATCTCAGACTTAATTAATGTATCTGCCAACATATACATTGGTGATATTATCTCTATCTAGATATTCCCAATGACTTTCCAGTTAACAACTATCTATGCTCATTCCTATCTCACATTCTTTGCCCTTGAGTTAGCTAATCAGCAAAAATAAAACAGAACAAAACACTATATAATACAGCAAAACCTGTATCATCTAATGTACTTCTATTGTAAATGAGGCACTTCTTAGGCACATGGTTTAGCAGGTATGCTGTTGAAAGGTTATGGTTGGCCTCAATGATCTTGAAGGTCTTTTCCAACCAGAATGATTCTATGATTTTATGATAGTGCTGTATACAGCATACTACCTTTCCACTACCTTAGTGCTTCCTGTTTCTAAAATTTATGGCAATGCTAAATAAGAAATTGAGGGAGAATAGGCCTTAAAATATAATATTTTTTTATAACAAATATTTTATTCAAAGTTAGATTTACGTAAAGAGAAAATGTCCTTGGTGGCAAATGCAGGTCTTTTTCTTTTCTTTTTTTCTTTTTTTTTTTTTTTTCATTTATTTTGTTGCTTGTAGTGACATACTAGAGAAAAGTCTGATGAAGCCTGTAAAAGACTCTTTTAAAATCTGTGGAATTTATGAAAAAGTGTCTTTTCTTGTTTGTTCCTTTTCAAAAATGTTCTTTTTACTGTATCTTGACTGCATATGATTTTTCTCATTAAAATTTAGCCTGTTGTTCCATTAACTTCTCCCCCAGCTACTTTGTATATTTTGCTTAAGCTGCCACTATTACATTCTAGTTCCCAGAATGGTTGTGACAGCTCACTTCTGTTGTTGTGCTTAGGTCACTTTCCTCTGGGAAATGACTGTAATGTTATTTTGCTATTCTTCTGGAGGCTTTCATAGATCCACATTAAAGCTGAAAAAAAAAATCATGATTTCTTCTCCTAAAACTACAAGTTCAGACAATTATCCTAACTCTGGGTGCTTGGCCGCAGATCAAGTTATCCTCTTGATTTTTAAATCTGACATAAACTGTGTGCCTACTTCTCACTATCTTTTTCGTTTTGGCAAGTCAAAAAAAAAAAAAAACAACAAAACACCAATATTGTTGAAAGCTGTTCAATGGAAAAAACATACATTACAGATTACAGGAAATGTTAACAGAACTCTTGCAAATGCAAAGTGCTTCTGGACCTCATTTGACTTAAGGAAAGAAAATTAGAAGGTGCAATCAAAGAATGTAATGCAATGATCTGGTGAAGATATTTACTGTTTGAACACTGCTGAATCTTGAACTCTGGTCTTCATTTACATTGTCACTTTTTTATATATACCTGCATTTCAAAACATTTGCTTGTTTTCTGTATCGTCTACCATTCTGATACAGCCTAGTGTTTTCTTGTCATATACACAGGAATGTGAGAGAGGCTAAGGTAAACCTTGATATCTTTCTGAGATGTTTTCAGCTTGTACACATGCTGGGGTTGGATAAAGTCTGGGCAGAGCTGCAGGGAATTCTGTCTTCCAGGCTTGACTTACTCCTCCTTCTTCTAAGGATGGAGAGCCTGGCAGTTTTTTTAGTTGCTCATCTTTTTCTTTCCTATATGGGCATCAAGCTTAAATGTGCAAAGGGGAATAAATAGTAAGTATGAGAAATGACTCCTTGAGTCATGTATTTGAGTCTTTGAGCCTAAGTAATTTTGACCCTTTCTCTATTGCATTAATTAACTTTGCGTATATTTTTTCAGTATTATTTTATACCATGTATTCATGTCAAGTGTATAACATCACTGGAAATTTCTTCATTTTAAAGCTGCAATCCTGATTGGTCAAGCAATCTGAAATTATGTTACATGAACAACAAAATTTATCGCAAACATGAATAATTTCTGCTGAAAATAAACCGTTCTGTGCAGGACAGAAGAAAATTATATAAAGGGTGAGATATGTGGTATTCAAAATTTCCTTTTAAACAGATTTATTTAATTATTATAAGTCCATATTAAAAATCTGCATAGCAAAAACTTTCTATACATGCTTAATAAATAAATATAGCATCTGGTCATGGACTAAAGGAAAAAAAAAAAACAGTATTGGTGAGTAATGTTTCTCTTTGGCATTAATGTAGTCCATAGTCATGTTTTCTAAACATCAGTTGATAGGAGACAAACCAAAATAGAAAAATAGAAACAAAATGTGGTGAACATTAAGTCAATGACTTTCTTAAATAATTGAGGGTGCAAAGAGAGAATGAAAAAGACATTGACCACACATTTTTATTTTTTTTATTTTTATTTTTATTTTTATTTTTATTTTTATTTTGTTTGTTCTCATCTTCCCAATACAGAAAGCTCAGCTTTGTAAGACACAAATATAAGTTCATGTCATACTAAGATTATCTTTGTAACATGAAGTTTCTGATATTTTATTTATATTTGAGATGTGACATAAGAATGCTTGGTTAAAAAGGGAAGATAGGAAAGACAGTATAACAGACTTTCAGAAAAACCTGCTTGTGCAGTTTGCAGTTTTAGTGATATCACATGACTCACAGGAAAAAGTTTTTTTTTTTTTTTTTTTTTTTTTTTTTTTTATGAAATACTCCATTCCACATATCAAAATTTATATGTGTTGGTTTTATATAAATTTGGTCTTCAGGACATTTTTCATATTGTGTTGAAAATCTTTAATGTCTTTCGTGCTTTCTCTTTCTGATTCAAGACTTATGCTTCTGTATAATATATGAACAACACACATTTTAAACACAGCTTTCATGTCTGTATGACAGCGTGACAATGGATTTTCTGTATTCATTAAAACAAAAATTCATCATACATAGTGAGTATACAATGTGTTTATAAAACATGCATGATTAGAAGAGATGCAATATTTTGCTCATCCCTTTAAAATTTAAATTATGAATTCTGTGTATTTTAGCTTCTAGGTGATCTAAACAAGATGCTCCTGCATAGATTCTCTTTGCTCATGCTTACCAGTGTGCTCTCTTTTACTCCTCTATGTTTCCTTTATTTTTCCTGTAGTTTTGCGGCATGTCAGATATTCTTTTCTCTCATCATTCTTTCATTATTCTGTACAAATTTCTTCCCTTCCTTCACATAATCTTTTATTCTTTCTTTATTCTCCTTGACTGCTGCTCATCTACCTATCCTTCTGCCCCTTCAGATCTTTGTTTTATCATTTTTTTCCAACCCTTTATACTTCCACTTTCATCACCTTATTTTCCCTTTATAGGACCATCCTTCCATTTCTTACTGCTGTCTGGACCATTCACTTTTCTTTCCTCAAATAAAGAGTCTATACTCAGACTTCATCTTCATAAGAACTTTTTTTTTTTTTTTTTTTTTTTTTTCATTTGGACTTTTCCCATATTGTTCAGCTATGTAATTTATCCTTACTACACTTCTACCATGCTACTCATTTAAGTATTATTTGTAAACATATGTCAATACATTTTCTTTATTTTGAAAAATATTTATGGCTAGGACATCCATGATACCTTTATTCTCACCTATTTTAGATTTCTACAGTGTAGATGTCTAAAGGTTTGTTTAGTCACTTTATTCTCCTTTATAGATAGAAATTGATATTATAAGGGAAGACTACACTAAACAGGTCAGATGCAGACAACAACAATTATTCACCCCATCCTCTAAGGGTGTTTTTTTTTTTTTTTTTTAACCTCTTTCATTTTCAGAAAAAGTGTATTGGAGACAAGGAGAAATATCCAACACACATATTGCATTTATAAACAGCAGAATAAATGGATAGTCCTGCATAAGAATACTGACAAGGAAAACTAGATGAACATAAAATTATATGAAATTAATTTTACATTAATTTTACAGGTTGTATGAAATTCGACAAAAATAGTGGTTGGGAGAATGTAAGAGACTGTGTTGGATTGTGTTTGTCTCAACATTTTTGCCGTACGATTTAGGCTTCTTGACCTAGGCATCCCATCTATCAGCTCAAGGTGTCTTATCTCTATACAATTTACACCTTGGCATCCCATCTCTGGGAGGACTGGGATATCTCCATACAATTTACGACTTCTTGGCCTTGGCATCCTGTTTCTGGGAGGACTGTGGTATCAGCTCCAGATGTTTTATCACTATCAACACAAGACCCAAACAATGCTCAGCAGTGTCTACGGAACGGCGCTTGCACTCAAGTCGGATGAAGGGGGGCACCAGAGCATGCAGAAAGTGGTCAGACTCTTCAAGAACGGGGACAGAAAAGGAGCACGCATTTCCCCCTGCAAGGTGTGCGGAACATCACCCGCATCGAGGTGTGTGTGGATCATCACCGGCACTGAGGCACTGAGGAGCCAACGACACTTAGCTGGACTGGTGGTGGTGGTAGCTATAATCTTGCTGCATCTCTCCTGATTGCTTGATTTCTTTCTTTTTTCTCTTCTTCTTCTCTCTGTCTTATTGTGCTTATGAGAATAAAGCTTACAAGGTTGTATGGCATTTGACCCCATTTGTGTCTTAGTCTCGCTCATGGGATCCTATCAAAACCTCCCCCGACAGTGGATTGGGACAGAGAACTATGGTAAACTAACCTGAACAAAGTTTCCTTTCTCTTGTAACTAGACTGTTAGCACTACTATGGACATCTCCACACAAGAGTTTATTCTACAGTCTAAAGCATCATAGACCTTTAATATTATCGTTTATACCTGCTTCTCATGCCAGATTGCACAGAATATTTTTGATCTTATGACATGGATGCCCAATGGATGGAGTCCCTATATTTCTCTAAATGGTTTTCCCCATCTTTTCTTTTTGAAAATGTGTTGGAGGGGGTTGTGAATCAGAATGTTCCTGTGTCATACTCAAGAGATCTGACGCAGCCATGCTATGTTTCTAGACATAAGATTTTAAAGGAACTTACAGATCAAGTAATATATATATTCTTCACACATAGTTACAAAACTCATTCTGAATTTTTCTCAAATCAAACCAGTATAGCATATTTTCAAAATAATTTTGTTCTTAAGTTGTGTTTTACTTTGTGTGAATGTAATGAATAAACTAAACATCACTAGATCAGAAAAATTGAGCTGCAGATAAGTGTATTCGTTAAAGAGGTATTTTTCAGTGATAAGATTAACAGACTTTATATCTCAGCTAGTTGGAAATAATCTCCATAGCACAAAATATTTATCAAAATATCACATTTAAAACAATTATCAATAAAATCTTAGTTAATTATCAATAAATTTCCTATCAGAAATATATTTAAAAGGTGAATATTATGAATTGTCCAGATGATTAAAGAAACAGAATATGACAGTAGGAATGACTAATTTAGCTTAAAAATAATTTTAACATTCACTGAAGTATGAGACTTTGTAATCATTATCATTGCCTAGTTCTTTCTGAAGAGGAACAGGATTATCAGAGCAAAAGTTTACAATAAACTGAAAACTGGATTTTATCCTGTGATAAAATCTTGAGTTATACTTTTCTTAACTAGTGCACGAGATTGAATTCCATCTTAAAATTTTAGTCGTATATTTTATACACGAAGGAAAAAATGGGGTTCTGATATTTATTCCAAGAAGTTTTTAGGCTAATAAAAAATAAATAAATTATAAAGAGGATTTGAATTAGTTTTTTTGTTTTGTTTTATTTTGTTTATTTTTTATTTTTTTTTTTGTTTGTTTTACCTGAATTTAGGCACCTAAAAGCTAAATATGCCCTTATTTCTGACTCCTCTTGGGCATTCAGTGTTCCAGTTTTTGCAAGGCAAAATGAAAGTGTTGCCTCAAATGCATCAAGTCTTTCCTATACTTTACCTGCTGTGGTTGTATGCCTGAAGTGACAAATGCAGAGGTCAAGGCATATGTCCCCTCGTCTATGGGAAGACCCTTTGAAAAGATATAAAACCGTTTTTCTCTTCTTTGGTTTGTATAAATAAATGGCCTGTGGTTACTGTGTTTTGCACTAAATGTAATATTGTCCATATATGTCAAGTATGTTCAAAATTGTGTGGGTGTGTTATGTTGCTAAGAGGAATTAATATTCTCAGGAACTTAGGAAAAACACATTTTAACTCTGTCTTGAAGCTATGTTACAGCAGAGCTTAGTCAGGAATTATCTCACCAATTCACGTGTGAATAGAGATAAGAAGCTTTAAAACATATATAAAATATACAAGAATATGGTCATAGAAATATGATTTCAAGAACAGAATAATATTAAAAAAAATAAATGTTAACAGGAGATGTGAAAGAGAGGAAAAGGTGACTCTAGGAAAGGAGTTTGTTTTGCAAAAGTGAGATAAAATAGATAGAAATGAAAATATGAGAAAGCCCCAGAAATTCTTGCATACCAGATTGGCAGGTGGGCTGCTTTGGAACATTTTATGACTCACCAATGTGTGCCAAAGGCAGATGGATGGAAAATGCCAAGCATATGTGAAGAAGGTCAACAGCAAAAATTTTAAGAAAAAGAAAATGCAATGTTCTTGCTAACATTTTTATAGTACTCCATGATAAAACTACAGGAAGTTAGCTTCTTAAGTTGCCTAGGAAGGAAAAGTTTAATAGAATGTTATTTTCGAGCTGTATGGCATAAAGATAAGTTGATTCCATTAACTCTATTAACTTCNTTTTTTTTTTTTTTTTTTTTTTTTTTTGCTTCTCTAAGTTACAAGTTCTGAATTACGAAAAAAGATTTGTCTATGGTTGTCCATTTTGCAAGTCTCAAATGATACACAGATTTCAGAAAATATGTTGGACAGGGCTTTAAGTTATTTTAAAACATCCGTTTGTGGATAGTTAACGATTAGCTAAATTTCGACACTTTTATGAAGAAACATTTCACTGAAATATATATATATATTTTTTTTAGTTTTACCAATTTATATGCATACATTTAAGCTAAGCATTTATGCCACATGAAAATAAATACTAAAAAACACACACATATGAATCAGACATAAAGACAAAAATCTTACCTCTACAGTAGTATCTAATAATGCAAGCAGCCAGTCCCCAGAAGTGTTGAGCACCTATAGGTGCAATCATAAAAATTATGCTTAGCTTTTTGTCTGCTTGATATTAGCCTACTCACTAGGAATTATCCAAGAAAAAAAAAATGAAGATTACACATTATGGTTGCCTTTTCTGTTACTTTACAATATTTTGGTATGAACAATTATCCTGATGTTTCAAGATCAGAGATCTGTAAAGATGTTTAGAGAATTCATTTCTGCTTTGGTCAAATCTGCGATTAAAATGTTGAAAATGAAAGACTAGTGTTACAATTAGGATGGACTGGGAGGTCAGAAAAACTGCTAGATATTATGTCTAAGGTTTGGCTGAATTATTCAAATACTCTGTCTTGTGTAAATCTACCTGATCAGGCAACTGTCAAACTATGGGATTTTTTATTTTGTTTTGTTTTCGTACTTCCATACTACTTTTATGAAATAAACATATTTTCATCAGGAAAAAAAATGCATAAAGTTCATTTTTTGGATAATTGGTGATCTCCAGTACCAAGGGGAGGATGTGCTCCACAGTGTGCAATGTACCAGTTGAACACATCAAGATTCTGGCCAAAAAGAATCCTGCAGTTTCTGCCTAGCTCCTTCACTCAGGTTTTCCTGATGGAAAGCAGTGTGTGGAGCGGCAACAGGTACATCCTCCAGGCTTTTCACTCATTCTGGGTATAGTTCCAATTCTTTCACCTATACCAGGGATCCTGAGTGTTTTCCCAATTTAGATGCAACTTTGGGATCTAGATCTATAATCACTCTCTTAAAGTATTATTTATCCCAATCTTCTTTACATATGACCAGGTTTAAGAAGTACTTACATGGCATAAGAAATTGCTTTACAATCAGAAAGTGTGATCTTTTAATGTGTTCAGTAGTTCAGCTACAAAAAGTGGAGACTGGCAATAAATTGAAGGATGATTTCACATCTCTTTTTTATATCCTTTTTTTATACTATGAGGTTGTATCAATTATTATACTTGCAATTATAGAGGGGAATTTTGTCTTTTGTAATCTGGTATTTCCTCATGCTAGGAAAAAAATGAGACTTGATAGAGACAACATGACACACTACTTTGTACCAGAACATTAACAGAATTGCTAAATTTGAACTAGGATTCTCTTAAGAAAACTTTTCCTTTGGATACCAATTTACTACTTGGAAATAATGAAACTTCAGCATCAAAATAAAATGAAATAACTTCAGCAGAGATGCTTGTATTACTGCCAACTTTAGCATTTGGCAGGAGTCACTTTTTGGCAGGAATCCTCTCTAATAATAGGGTCAACAAGTCTTTATCTGCTGCAAGAAGATTCTGTTTTCCAGTATAGGTTAAAAGTGTCCATTATGTGTAAGCAAATGTTTTACATAAAACTTAAAGGGTATAAATGGTGAGAAAGGGCATTGCTTAAGAATAATAATCGTCGGATGTTTGAACAAAATTGCAGTCTATAAGAATTAGGATTGCTTTGTCCATTATTGTTATAATTGAAGTACAGGCAAATTGCAACCATATCTGTAAGAATTTTTTTTTTCCAGTTTAAAATACAATGTAATGTATTCAGACTAAAACTGCATCACTCATTGTAGGGCAAGTTTTAAAGTCATTGGATAATGCAGCTTCCATATAGCTGGATGATGCATTCTAATCCCTACAATTTGACATTTATGAATCTTTATGCTGATGTTATAACAGTGTATGTGATTTTTAGACAGAGAAAGATGATGAATATTCCCTAATACATTTTAGTTTGATAACTTAGTTTTATTATTCATTACAGTGCTTCATAACTAATTTATGCAGTGCCCGAAAGGAGTCTTGTTGGCAGTTCAAGCAAACCTTCATGAGATACCTTATAAAAGGAAGTCCCTTGAGGCACCAATTTATAAAAGTGGTCCCTGATGCTAAAAATACTGTAAAGCAGACCATTTTCTGTAATATACCAGAGTACATTTCTTCTGTAAATCCAGAACTGTTCTCCTCATAAAGAATGTTCTGTTAATGACCAACCACTGTTAATAAAACATTCCTATAAAATCATTCTTTTGAAGCTTTATTACTTTAGGCTCTGAAATCATTATTTTTCATACCCCTATACAGAATTTTAGGTAAGAGACCATTAAACTGGCATGCTGCAACATGTCATACAGGTCATGCAATGGACAACTTTGTTCCTTCTAAATCAGTAATAATTTTTACTTTGCTTGAGTTAATGAACCAACTTCCATTCCTCATTTCTCTCTCTCTCTCTCTTTTTTTTACCATGAGCATACATGTTTCATTCATACTTGCATACTTTTTATAGTTTAATAATGTCCATCGATTTCTCCCATCCTTAATTTTATTATTTTCTTTCCTTCATTCTAAGCCTCTTCCTATTTGCCATCAGCTGCCTAGGATTTGTTCTCAGATGGACTTCACAGCCAGTCTAACACAGAAAGGCAAAAATTTTTAGGATCTGTGCAGCTTCATTTCTTAGTCACAGACTTTCTGTTACAAACAGCTGCCAAATCATTCTGTGAATGGATGAGCATTTCTCTGTGGTTCATATTTCCCTTTCTCATATGACCCTTCTCTCATACCTTCGTCAGCTACATGGTGGTATTCATCTGACCTAATATAGATACCTAAATTGTAAATCTCTGTATCTAAGCTACCTCCTTTTTATTTTCTTTAAAAAAACAGTAGGGAGAAATAGACATGTCTGGAAAGTTTTTCATCTTTAGAGTAAATTTTTTTATCATATGAACTGATCCTTTAAGTTGACTATTTCTTTCCATTTTCTAAAAGGAAATCTGCTTTATCAGATGCAGCTGCCTACACAAAATGCAAAAAAAATAAAATAATGACTTTAATGAAAGAGAAGTCAGGTTCATAGACATCTTTTGTTACCAAAATTTACTCCTTATTTCCAGTGTTTTTTTTTCAATTCAGGGAATTTGTCTGCCCTTTGCTAGCTGTCTGAATACAACTATGCTTTGCTTCGCTACCCCCTAAGCTTTGATGTGCTCATAATTCAATTTTTCCACTTACTGCTAACATTAAGGACTGGTTTTGCTCTATTTCATACTCATCCCTAAATTCTTACTGAGCGGAGTTCCGGGTAATAACTTTCTGTAGCATACTCTCAAATCTGTCAAGAACATCAATTTATGGTGAGCTAGTACCTTTCTGCTTTCTGATGTTGGGCTACTTGTTGCTGCTGCATGAAAGGTCGAGGAAAGTGCTTGATACTCAGCTCCTGTTGATCAACAGTACTTAATTGTGAGCCCTATTCCAGACCAGAAAATCTTTCTAAGACTAGCCATCTCTAGGAGGGGATAGCCTTCAGCAGTATTGACTTGAGTTAGTTCATGGCAGCTAAGGGTTCTAGTAGTATGGACATACAACTACAGTTAGGTATATTTCAACAGCTGAAATGGAGCAACACCTTAAATAACTTTGGTTTGGAAAGCCAAAGATTAGAAGAGATCTCAAACAGACAAACAGGGCTGAAAGACAATACAAAAAAAGTTGAACTTTATTGCCTTTTATCTGCTAGTTGTTGTTGTTTTTTTTATGAGGTTCTTGATGTGCACTGCATGTAAAAATGAATTCATACTCACTGAAGAGACCAGCTGCTCTTTGGCATTCTGCTCCAAGACAGTTTTCAGTAAGCTTTAGAAAGCCCACCAGATTGCAGTCATGTGGCTTAAAAACTTGAATGATCCTAGAGATTAGTAAGAGTGATGTGTAAGATGAGTAAAAGTGTGATTATGTCCTAAATTATGTCCTAAAGCTCTGTGTTAAGGTCCAAATTCATAGCTGAGCTCCCTTGATGGGTAGGTACGCTTAAGCCCATCAGTATTTAAGATGTTGGAAGGGAATACTTTCAAAGTAGTCAACCTTTCTTGAAAAACGTATGTGTAGTATAAGCCTCAGATGCATAGATGTCAGCAAATATCAGTCCTTATAAAGAAAGGAAAGAAAGTATGTGTGTTTTACACAGACGCTTTAAATAAGGGACTGCTTTTGGAATATTATTGCACTGCAATAAATCACATTTTATTAATTCTAAAGTTTCTATGTATTCCTAAGCATGTATTATTACTGCAGAACAACATATAAATTGTTTTAGAAAACAAGTGATTTAATAAGCAGAGGTTTTTTTCTTTTTTTACTTAGAAATAGAATTGTGTTAACAAAAAAAACATGAATTATTGACTCAAACTTACCTACAATTTCTAGAAAAGTAAAGAGAGTTTGCTTCTGTTTGCATCCTTCTGTACATTTTATATATATACCTCATATGTACACATACATGACAACTCTGAACAGTATTCTTCTGAGTACAGAAGAAGAGTGTGTGTTCATTGAGTATATGTGCATCTGAGAGAACTATCTGGCTCAGTATTAGTTAGAAAACCCATATGTGTTTCATTTATTTTATAATTTTAAGAAAGCATTGGTCTTAAAGCTTTTTTTTTTTCTCCCTACATTACATCCTGCATTAAAGGTGATGGTAAAATTAACTGATAGAAGTCAGGATTAAGATGTCTAAAGAGAAAGAAGGGAACATTTTGTGAGACTAATAGAGTGACTAAAGAGTCACTCAAAAATGCCCCCAAAGACCTAAGTGATCAAAGTAGCGCTTCAGGCAGAATTTAAAACCTTAACTTACATTACTTAAAACAGCAGCTTAGCTGGAGGTTTCTATATCCCACAGGTTTCTAGCTTCCTTTGAATAGTAAAAATCCCTCAAAAGCCTCTCTTGGGCATATGTGAAATGCTTTGGTCCTGGTATGGCTGAAGAACATGACACAAGTTGCATGCCTGCACATTAGTTGGATCCGGATGTAAATACTCTTCTACCTATTTTGACTAAACAGATTCAGTGTGATCCAGATGATCTCTACCAATACCCAACATATTTCCAAGCTCATGCACCACAGACAGGGGAAAGTTGTTTACTTATTTCTTTTTAATCATGCCCATGTTGCCGTGAAGGAATTGACTCACGTCTAGGCTACCCTTAGTTCTCACCACTCCATATCATTCATTCATCCTGTTAGCTGAATGATTTCTGTGTTTTCATACATAAAATCTAATTCCATATTTAAAAAAAAAAAAATCCAGTTTGATGATCAGAATCAGATTCTTCCCTGGAAGGATGTTAAATCAGCTGAAGAGAGAGAAAGAGACATTTTAAATCTCTGCAACAATTGGATACTTAATTTCAGGTCAGGTTTCAGAACATGGAACTTCTTCCTAGGTTTAATGTTTAAGTCATATAGGGTAAGAATAATTGCACTTTCCCTTGCTTTAGGACTTGCTGAAGGAAAGAATGGAGCCTTCCTGTCCTACATACTTGGTATGCATTTTAACTATTTGGCTTCTTCATAAAAAGAGGATGAAAAGGTGAGAAAGAAAGAATAAGAGAATTCTTTGCCTTATTTGAGTGTGGGGGGATATACTGAGAGAGAAATTTCTGCTCTTATTTGAATTAGGCATAACTGTTGCTGAACTGGACACTAGATTTCAAACAAAACACCCCTGAGTAAATCGCTTATACGTGGACGATTAAGGAAAATTTGACACCACCAGCATTTTCCCACTAGCTAGCTCTAGCTGACATCCCAGATTGGATGCTGGTTGTTGGTACTTCCCAATCAGTGAGATACTGGTCTTTTATCCCATTCCAGCGTGTGGTGCTTGCTTCCCTGTATGCATTATATCAGGAACCTAAGATAATAATAATAGCAATAATAATACTCTAATTCTGGATTCTACTCTGGGGGAAATAGTATTACAAAACTCACACTGATATATTCTTTTAGGTGTTTAATTCCTTCTAACAACAATGGGAACCAGTAGATATATCTGTAGATAAATTTGAAAAATCTCACCTAAACTTTCCATTCAACAAAGTTAATTATTGTTTGTGATACTTGTTGTTAAAATATGCAAACATTAGATCACTACTTTTCAACAATTTTACATACCACATCAGGAAAGAGTTAATTGTTTAGGCTAGAATTCACAATCCCAATGCTAGTATCAAAAAGAAGGCTCCCAGAAATTCTCAGGAAATTTGGCAAAAGAGAACACCCCTTATTTGTGTTATTACAAAGTTATTGCTAGTCTAATTAAAATCTTAACAGTCTCATCAAAATTCAGGAAATATTTATGGTTAATTTAATTACAATGATACTAACACATTCCATTTTTCTAATTAATACAGAAAAACTCATTAACCAACCAGTTAAAGTTGCTATACATAGTCTTCCTAAGATCTGCTCTTTTCTCTGGTGCAGGGTACATCTTCACTTTGTTCCTCTGAGTCCTAAGATTTTCAGTTTTCCTCTAGAGAATAGGTAGGGAGGCTGTTTGCAATAACTTAGAGTCCACTAGGGAATCCACTGTATTATAATACAGGTAATATAATACACTGCTTTGATAATCCGTCCTGTGTAAAACATGTTTCTCTACAAATGCCTAAGACTAAGCTGCTTCAGAGTTTTTATTAGCACTTTTTTATCACCCAAAATGTTGACCCTGGACAAGACTTGATTTTAAAGAGTGTCTTTTAAGCGGATGAAATAGCATTAAAGTTCTATTGTCTGGTTTAAATGTACGCACAAGAGAATGGTGCTAAAAATAATGAAAATTGCTTTTCACTAAGAAAAGAATGATTGAGTTAAAAAGTGAGATTTTTAAGCTAAATAAGCTGTTTAGAGTATGAGGTTTGATTTAGGCATGAAAGATTAATGGTGATATATATTATACACCATACTATATATATATGTAGAGAGACAGACAGATAGACAGACAGACAGAAAAATCACAGGATGCTAAAGTACCTTTCTGAAAAAAAAAAATGTTATTTTTTAAGAGTGAATGGATTTCTGGTGGTTTATGGTGAGGAGAAGAGGGAGCTCTTGAACTATGGCACAGTGCTCCTGATAGTCAAATTCTGAAAATTAAATTGTTGACTGTTTGAAAGTAGCTCACTCAGTGAAATTGTGTATCCAAGGTGTTAGTGGTGCCTTTAAAATATACATAAACAAAATTGGAAAAAAAAGGTGCAAGACTTGCAAAAGCTGAAAGCAAAAATCTAAACGGCAACAGTTTTTTCTCTTGTTAAATACAAATGAGATACCTAAATGCAGTGTGCTGCATTAAGTATGTGCTTAATTGAAAGACCATTGCTAAGAAAGCTTATTTTGTATATAATAATAATAATATATAAAAAAGCTATGCCTCTCACCGAGTATCTATCTGTACACTAAAAAGAAAAAAGAAATCCTATTATCATATTTTGATCCAGACCAAAGTTATCAACATGAATTCATCCATTACACTGTGAGGGAGACAGAGTACCAGAGCAGGCTGCCCAGAGAGGTTGTGGAGTCTCCTCTGGAGATCTTCCAAATCCTTCCAAATGCCACCCTATGCCACGTGCTCTAGGTGTCCCTGCTTGAGCAGGGTGGTTGGACTAGATCTCTAGAAGTCCCTTCCAACCTCAACCATTCTGTGATTCTATGATCACTCAAACTGAACAAGAATTAGAACCCTTGATATTTAAGTGTCATTTCTCAGGAAGCTTTTTCAAGGCCATGGATAGAACTTAAACAAAAAGTTACTGACAATATAGGTTTCCCAAGATAGGATTTATTTTACCTGTCTCAGACTTCTAAGTATGCTAGCTAGGTATCTAGCTAAACCAGGTATCTAGCTGACAAAGCTCACCTGAAGGAATGATGTACCCGTCCTGAAGCAGACATACAAGATTATGGTTGTGAATTACCCTCTTTACAAGCTTAATTCTTTTCAATGATTAGACAGCTAGTTCAAAATACTTCCATTTTAGACTAGTAAATTTGACTGAAGAGAATAGGATCTTGTCACTGAATAGATGGGAATCCTTAGGCTTTCTGCACACAACTTGAATATGTCATAAGAGCTGTGCTATGGAAGACCCATTTTCTCCTGGCAGCCAAGTCTCAGATCTAGGGTATGTCAAATAATAGCAGAAGCCTCTGCTACTAAATTGTGCACCTGAACTTGATTGTCTGAATCAAGAATGTTGCAGTGTGTGTGTGTGTGTGTGTGTGTGTGTGTGTGTGCGTGTGCGCGTGCAAATTTGGTAAGAGATGAATCCCCTTGCATTCCAGCCTATCCTCAAAGGCTAGAGACACTGAGGGCAGCTGGACTCATCTCTTAATAGGGATACCAAATACTGTGGTAACTATAGGCCCAACTCTGGCAGTACTGTATTCACAAACAGTTTGCTGACCGTAGCTCTGATCACCTTCAAAACAGAGAATTGAGTTCGCAAGTAGTATGATCAGCTATAGGCCCGACTCTGGCAGTACAAGATTCACAAACAGCCTGTCAACTGTAGGTCCAGTCGCCTTCAAAACAAGCAGTCAAGTTCACGAATAGCATGATTTATTCAAATGCAACATTTATGTAACATTTACAAAGCAGGTTTTGGATGTCAGTACAGGAAATTCTCTAGTACAGTGTGGGATTTTTAACTAGATCTGATGTCCTAATGTGCAATCATCACTCACTCCAGAAGATGAGAGAGGGCTCTCAACCTTGAGGAGCCTCCTCAGGCAGCATCCTGACCTGAGGGGAGGAAAAGAGTTCAGCTCGTTGACTGATCCAGAAGTTACAATGGAGTCTTTTCTTCCCTCTCCCCTCTTCCTTCTTCACTCTTCCTTCTTTCTCCTTTCTTCTTCCTCCTTCCCTCCCACTATTTACTACTTCCATTCTTAGTTCACCTTTTATATATTTTCTTTTACATTTAGGTGGATCTTGCGTGTCTCTAGTCATACTTAATTTCATTACTGATTGGTTTAAAAAGTCTCCCAAGTAAATCCAAGATCCAGAGCGCAAGCTCAGTGAGGAGTGATCATTCCTTGGAAGTGGGTAACTTCTGGGATGGAGGTGTGTATTCGTATTATAATGAGGTTAGAATGAAGAGAAATTTGAGCAAAGTCCATCGGAAGGGACAGATCTGCCATCACTGTTGGTCCAGCACCAGACATCTTATGTGGCTTCTCAGCTGCGTGGTATGACCAGGTTGCCACCTCTGCAGGGAGTACAACAGAGTTTTGCCGCACTGTCTTCATTCCGCTCCACCCTCCATTCACTCACCTTCTGCACAGCACCATCAGATTACCACCTCCACAGGGAAGCCAACAAAGTTTGGCCATGGTATCTCCATTCTGCTCCACTGTTCGTTTACTCTTATTAGTATGTGTTAGGAGGACAGATGGTGTTGCCAAGGGAATTGTAGATTCCGTACATAACGACCCCCTGGAAGTGGTAACTGTGTCTCACCTCAAGCAAGCCTCTGTAATACCATAACTTCTGTTTAGGCCCTAGCTTTTCTCTAATTTCCCCTTTCTCAAGGAGTCAAATGTCAAAATATATAATCTTTAAAAAAAGGCAGTCCGAACCTATCAAAGTGCAAATTGCAGCAAAATCTGTTTCACAGAAGATTTTTTCATCTTTTTTTTTTTTTTTCCCAGTCTGATGATATCATTAGAAGAAACTGTCAGAAGAAACAAAGCAATGAAGATTAGCCATATGCTAGAGTAGTTAGACTGTAAGGTACACATCCAGTTGAGAAAGCAGTTACTCCCTTCTGATTGGCACCTGCAGAAGCCCACTTAGAGTTTTCCAGTTGGTCCTCATGGTAAAAGAAAATAGTGTATACTGGAGTAAGCCACAGTGAGGATCATGGAAATAATTGGGGGGCTGAACAAATGACATAGGAAGAGATTTTGCTTAATACTCCTGAATTACATTATAGTTCTTATATATGTTATAGCATTATGTTATAGGTCTTTTACTGGCAGCAGGATCAGGACCAGGGTCACTAGTCTGCCTTCAAAGTTGTCAGCACAAGATTTAATTCATTACCAGATGGATTTCAAGGAGACATAACTTTTTTTTTTTTTTTTTTTTTTTTAAACGGAATGAAGACAGCAGCTATTTCCCAAAACATAGAACAACAATGCAAGGTTATATATTGAAGGAGTCTTGTAAGTCCCACATGAAATGTATTTCAACAGAAAAAACAGCAGTCAAGTAGGTCTGTAGTGCATAGCCAGTGTCCTGAACTATCAGGTCATCTATGATACATAATACGGTTTAAAATTTAGCAATATATTTACTTTACATACTTTAATAATAGACTAGAAATATATTAAGAAAACTTCAAAAGCAAATCCGATAATTAACCAAGTTAGAAAAGCTAGACAAATTCAAAAAGAAGCACTTCTCAAATGTGAAAATGTGAACAGAATCATAAAGAAAACTAGAAAATGGGCTCAAAGTTACCCAAAAGAAAATCATCAATGGGTGTGCTTTCTCAGCAGCTTGTAAAAAGAAAAGTCACATCCTTTAAATAGGAACAAAAACTCCTTAATCAGTATTCTGCTACGTTACTAGGGAACACATATAAAAAAACAAACATGCAAACAAACAAAAATATCTTAGAGCTTTTGTTTCAGGGGCTCAACTTTGTGAAAGCTGAAACTTTTGTTTCAAATTTGCACCAGCTGGCCTCCTGCCACTTTCATTTTCTAGAATTGCGATTATATAAATTATGAGGATATGGCATCACTGGATTAATTACAGGCACCACTTACTGGTAAATTAATGTTAAAACATATTTTTTAGCAAATAACCAATCTAGCAAAAATAAAGAGAGAAACTAGCAAATGTGATCAGCAATGTCTCCTGTGACCATGAAGCACAGCATGAGAACCAGTACACTAAACTGCATTAACCTTTTTTCTGACCTCTTTGTACATACTTTAATAAACGAACATCCTCTTGATGTTATAAGTATGAATTACTTCTTGTATGTATGCAAGAAAAATTCTCTAATCCAGATAGGTCTATCAGTCCCTGAAAAGTTTAAGAGTCCCTTTGAATACAGTACATTAAATTTGAGGTCAAGGTCAAATAGCTGTGATATTTTTCCCCTCAGTACTCACACTCAATAGAGTGGTAGGTATATGTTTAAGAATAAATAAATAGATAAATAAAAGAAAAAAAAGTATGCTCTTGCATTGGCTATTTTCTTCCTAGTATTAACACAAAAGAGCTTTTTCAAAAGTTCCTTTTTATATATGAACTACCAAACACATTCTTTTTTTATTTCTCTTTCTCTGTCGTATACAATTTTCACTATGTGTCACACGTGGAATTTAATGGCTGAACTAGAAAAATACCATGCTTAAGTGATTTTCAAGACAGTACTATGAGTATTGATGCTGTTCTGTATTAAGTGTTGAAACAAGAATAATCCATTGTGAACAACTGAGAAAGAAGTGGATCATTTCAGAAGAGTCTTTTGGTCTTTACAATTGTCTATTTTGTACAGAAATACAGATAATTGGTGAAAATCACCCTCCATGATGAATAAACTTTAAAACTGAGATGTAGATATTTGAAAAAGCATGATTATATTTGACAAAGCACATACATATGAAAAAAATATTTTAAGCCAGTTAAAGGTTAATATTTATTTTTGATTAGCTGAATGTGCTTTAGTAAACCAAAAGATTTAAGAAACCAATTTATAATGATATTCTTTTTGGTTTACCAGACAATTTTGTTTGCTAGATACAGACACTTAATGAAATTTACAAAATAAATATAATTAGAAGACACAAAGCACGGTAGAGGAGGACTTTACCTTATCACAGCTCCTACCACTATATACAAATTAAGTATCAAGGCATGATTATCTTAGAGCAAGTGATGGTTTAACTATGAGAAATTTCTTCAAAACTTAATTCAGTGTCTTGTTGGTGAACATTTTCTTTTCCTTTAAAGTAGGCATTTTTTTACTTGGCAGGAGCATTTTAGAAAGTTTTGTTGTTATTCCAGATAAATCCTTCAAGGTTTATAGTACAGAATATCATCCAGAAAAAAATCAGTGTATATAAGTGTACGTACACATATATGCATTCAGATGTTTATATATATCTATATATGCATGTGTCTGTGTAAATATATATGCATACATCTCTGAGTATCTATTCGTATATGCACATAAACATATGTACATGTAAACATGTGCATTCTTACATATAGCTCCCAGCAGTGAATGATTTGGGGAGGCAGTGAAAACAAGCTGAAAAAAAGAATGTCTCATCCTGCCTCTCTTCATAGGTGAATAAATGCAGATAAGCATTTATTGTGGCTCTGCCCACTGTGAAAACCAGAGTTCTCTGCATCACTGTTTTTAAATGCCTGGCTGACTGTGCTAAGATACTAGTGCATGAATTTTAATGAGATCCAATGCAGAAATTACTTTTTTTTTTCTTTTTTCTTTTTTTTTTTTTAAAGCTCTTTTTATGACTTATGTAAGGCTTTATGACTGCCTCTCTTTTTTTTTTTTTTTTTTTGTTAATCTTGCTTATTTTTCAATGACCATATGGTTTTCTTAATGTTTTTAAGTATGTTTGTGGCTTACTCTACACGTTCATCAAGGTTCTTACAAATACTTCTTAAGAAAAAAACAATGTAAAGTATTCTTTATAACTTTTTCCAGTGAAGTGACAGCAGTGAAAGAAATTGACTAAATTTTCATATCTTGTATTTCTCTACATTTACATCTTATGTATCTTAAGAGTGTATATGGTTCATTGGAAAGTTTGCCTTAAGGACATGACTGGACTAAAAAACTTCTTCTGTAATACAATTGCTTACAAATAAGGATGTATCTTTTATATAAAATTAGAGATCATTACTATGCAAGATTATTTATATACCTTTTCTATTTTTAAAATTTTTAGTGAAAGAAATAAGTGTATATATGGGATTAATTTTTAAATTATTTTGGAGTAGCGAGGTATTTACATCTAGAGGACAGGAGAAAAGTACATCCAGATATCATATGTAGATAATAGAAAAAGATAAAAATAAGCATTAAATTGATTTACACATTCTAAATATAACTTACAGGAAAAAAAGTCAACATTTTGAAATTTAAAGCTCTTCATATTCAAGGAAGTCAAATAATAAACTTGATTCATATTAATTTGCAAAGATAGTATAATCAGTCATATTCAGATAAGGTTGAATCATCAGTTGTTTCTTTATACTATTCTTCTTCACGAGAATATTTCTTTTTTTTTGGTGTATAACTGAAGTAAGAAATAATCCTTTGCCTAATCATAGTCATGAAACAAGGACTCTTACTATCTTTAGCTAATCACAGTTTAATAGAAAACATAAGAAAGAAGCACAGACTGATAGATCATAAATCCAAATTATGTTTGATCTTGACTGAGGCATTGCGTTAATTTCAACCTTGTTCACTACCCTCAGGAGGAAGCCTTCTGGTGGCTTGACTATGTCGTGTGAACTGGGGAATTTGTCCATGGCATCAGTTTTGTTATAGTGATTAGAATACAGACTCACAAACCAGACGAAGTTCCAAGGAAAAATCCTGTAGTACAGGAAAAGTCCTGTATTAAAATCTGGGCATGTACCATGAAGCAGTATTAATAGCAGAGTTTTCTCCCTACAAAGACAGAATCTAGAGTGGTCATCAGTGATTGCAAAGAGCAGCTCTTGATTTCTCATTTTTTGCTTACTGTAAAGTAAATAGTTTTTAACTAGTGCATACTTTGTATCAGAGCGGACATCCTACTTTAAGTTAAGGGAAAGGTAAATGCATCAAAACTAAGCGCAGTGATTATTGTATATAGTGACAACATTTTTGAACGTTCCTTCATGTGATTATCTCGCATCAGCACAATATTGCCATAGCTCACCTGCCATGCATTATTACTCCAGATTTTCTACTTTCTGAGAATTCATCAGTACTTCAGACAAAATGACATTTCTGTTTATGACAAATTATATAATACTACATGGAAGTTTCAGTGCCAAAACATTTGGAAGTATTTGAAATACCCAGAGTTATAGATCTTGGCAAAACAGAAAATAAAACAATATAATTAATTTCTGGGAATTTCATATTTTCACATTTTAAATATCTTGAGGAGAGTGGCAAAAGAAAGTTATGCATATATGCATTAAAATATAATACAAAACTTCAATTTATCGTCAAATTAAGTATATTAATAGCTATTGATCAGAGCCACATAAAATATCACAACGTTCTATTAATTATTTTAATTCAATATATGTAATTTTATTTATATAATTTGATATATATTTAAACAGAAGTAGATATACAAATCAGCAACCAAATTATCTGTTCAGTCATACTTTTCCAGTTCTCTTGAACTTGATTATAATCTAAATAGTTGTACGAAAGTCTTTGAGAAAAAAAAGGAAAAAAAAGAGAATGTTTACATAGAAAATTTTCTTTCTTTCATATCATTTGTTAGACTGTCTTCTTACATTCATCCTTTTTTTTTTTTTTTTTTTTCATTTATTCTATGTGTTCAAATAAATCAGATGTAGCAGATGTTCAAAGATGCTTATCCCTCCCCAGTTTCTCTATAGGAGGGGTACACTATTTCATTAAATAAGTTAACATTTCAGGGATCTAGAGCAGAGACATTAGATTACATCTTAAATTTTAAACCCTTCATAAATGTATGGTACCAGAAGTCAAGAAAATAATCCAAAGGTCCATAGGAAGATAAAAAATAGGGACTACAAAAGATTGGAAAGATCTGTAAGTATGTCTAGATCTGAATAAATTCCATCCCTTAAGTTAGTCATAAATTAATGGAAATTCAATAGTGAAAATTCATAGTGCCTGACATTCCAATTTTTATAGTGTTATTATTTGTAACCTGAAAGTCTTCAAGCATGTCAGACACTTGTTCTCACCAAGGGCAGAGCCTATAATAAGAATAAACTTTAAAAGATACGGGAGTCGTTTTGAATTATGTGAATGACAAATAACCATTTCAAGTGTTTAAATATATTAATACATCTTTTCATGAATAGATTATGCAAGCAGCATTTCTGGAATATTTCCCACTCAGTGAGTACTTTCAAAATGGTTTATTGAGAAGCGTTCCTCAAAATAAGGCTTCAAATGGCAAATATGAAGTTCAAGCAGAAAACTCCCAGTTTGGCAAAGAAGTGGCACTGCTATGACTGTCATTCAAAGGTTTAGAAGATGATAACAACTATGTGTAATTCATTAAAATAGAAAAAAAAAAAAAAAAGTCATAGAATCATTCTGGTTGGAAAAGGCCCTTAAGATCATTGAGTCCAACCGTAAGTCCTTCAAAAAGGCCCCTCAACCAACCCTGCTAAACCATGTCCCTAAGTACCTCATCTACATGTTTTTTTGAACACCGCCAGGGACGGTGATTCCACCACTTCCCTGGGCAGCCTGTTCCAATGGTTGACTACTCTTCCTTAATCCTGCTGGCTACACTTGTTTCTGATACCAGCCAGGAGGCCCTTGGGCTTCTTGACCTGTGGGCACACTGCTGGCTCACCAGCTTGCTGTCAGCCAACACCCTCAGATCCTTTTCTGCCATGCAGGTCTCCAGCTACTCTGCCCCAAGCCTGTAGCAGTGCATGAGGTTGTTTTGACAGAAGCGCAGGACCCAGCCCTTGGCCTTGTTAAACCTCATACAGCTGGTCTCAACCCATCGATCCAGCCTGTCCAGATCCCTCTGCAGAACCATCCTACCCTCAAGCAGATCTAGTCTTTCTCCCAGGTTGGTGTCATCTGCAAATTTGCCAACGGTGCCCTCAATCCCCTCATCCAGTTCATCAATAAAGATATTTAATAGGACCAGGCCCATCACTGACCCCTGAGTCAGTGACCAATTGTGACCCTAGTGACCAGATCACCAGCTGAATTTAACTCCATTCACCACCACTCTTTGGGCCCGGCCATCCAGCCAGTTCTTCACCCGGCGAAAAGTACATGTGTCTAAGCCAATGAGCTGCCAGCTTCTCCAGGGGAAGGCAGTGGGAGACAGTGTCAAAGGCCTTACTAAAGTCTAAGTAGATGATGTCCACAGCCTTTCCCTCAACCACTAGACAAGTCACCTGGTCATAGAAGGAGATCAGGTTGGTCAGGCAAGACTTGCCTTTTATGAACCCATATTGGCTGGGCCTGATCCCCTGTCATGCACATGCTGTGTGATCATCATCAACATGATCTACTCCATAACTTTCCCCGATACCAAGGTCAAGCTGACAGGCCCATAGTTCCCTGGATTCTTCATCTGACCCTTCTTGTAGATGGATGTCCAACTGCGACATCTCCAGTCATCTGGGACCTCTCCTGTTGACCAGGACTGCTGATAGATGATGGAGAGCGGCTTGGTGAGCACTTCCGTCAGTCCTCTCAGAACGCTTGAGTGGATCCCATCTGGCCCCATAGACTTGTGGGTGTCTAAGTGGAGTAGCAGGTCACTGACAGTTTCCTCCCGAATTATGGGGGTTTCTTCTGCTCTCCATAAGTATCTGCCAGCTCTTCCTCCGTATCTTCCAGTATCTTCCTCAGTGGGCCACTGCCTTGAGGATAAACAATCTGAGTGTCAAAGACTGAGGCAAAGAAGGTATTAGGTATCTCAGCCATCATAGATATAAATTATGAAAACATTTTTTATTGCAAAATTAATAATTTAATTATTATTTTTGGATAATTCAGAGTATTTCATTAGAAAGTAGGCATAACCTTTTGGAATTTGTTAATTTACAGAACACTTACATATTTGCTTCATCTAATGCTTTTCTTTACTCTACCCATTGCTCTTTTCTATCTGACTAATGAAAAGAATGTGTTTAGAAGTCCAAAACTAAAGAAAACAAAAAGATTATGTTTCTAGTTAAAAAAATAAAAACAATACAGAAATACCTTTAAAAAAGCATTAAATAAACATATTTTCTATTAAAAAATATTTTTAGCTCTTCTAATGTTGTGATGAAATAGAGAATGTAAATGCCAATAGAAAGTATGAATAGATACTGTGAATAAAGCAATCATGCTAGTTTGCACTATTTTTTCCAAAAACTCTGATTTGAAAGCAGTATTATAGAACTTGTAGATTCATCCCATCAGAGCCCGTGGACTTGTGGATGTCTAGTTTACCTAAAAAAATCTGTAACCTAATCCTCCTCAGCCATGGGAAAGTCAGTCTTTCTCCAGATTTTCTCACTGGTCTCCAGTATCCAGGATTCTTACTTAGCAGTAAAGGCTGAAACAAAGAAAACATTCAGTATCTCTTCCTTCTATACATCCTGCCTGTATTCTTAGGCAGCTGGCCCATTTTTTTTTCCCCTGATCTTCCTTTGCTGATGTATTTGAAGATGTCCTTGACATTTCTTGCCAGATTTTACTCCAGAGTGCCCTTGGTTTCCTAGTCTTATCCCTGCATAGTTGGAGCTCCTTGTTCATCCATGCTGGTCTTCTGCCATCTTTGGTCTACATATGGAGCATTGGGATGCACCATTCTTGGAGAGATGATCCTTGAATATTAACCAGCTCTCTTGGACTCTTCCTCCTAGGACTTGATCCTATGAGATTCTTCCAAGAAGAACCCTGAAGAAGTCAAGTCTGCTCTCCTGAAGTCCAGGGTTATGATGCTGTTTTTTGCCCTGATTCCTCCTTTCGGAATCCTGAACTCCATCATATCATGGTCACTGTAGCCAAGGCTGTCCCACACTTTCTCATTTGGGTATCTTGCGAATCCTGCTGATAAAAATGTATCCATCAAAATTTCTATAGGGCTACACTTTGGACAAGAGCTAAACACAGCTTTAGAAAATCAGCCTGTACATCGGTACAGTTGTAGACCATCTTCAAGGAGCCATGAATCTTCAATTAGTATGGCCAATATTTTAATATATGCAAATATGCAATATTTAATATTCATCTAATTTTAAAATATATACAAGTATTATACTATACAAATATTTAACATTAACTCTAATTCTTATTTTGTTTGTGAGCCTGATATGTGAAATATAACTTTCAAATCATGAAAATAAGTAAAATTCGCATTGCATAGATAGTAGACAGAGTTAGTTAATAAATATACAAATTATTTGTTAAAAGGTTGTTCAATTTAATTTGCCTTAAGATATTTTTCAAAGAACCTCAAACCTGTTCCAAGCACCGGCATTCCCATTTGCAGATGTACATTTACATGCATTGAGCATCATACTGTGTTTTCATAATCATTCATCAATAATGTCAACACATCATAATTATTCAGTAATAATGTCAACACATTTTTTTTTCTTTAAATTTATCTAATTTTTTCCTTAGTGTTTCTTTTTAATAATTTGGAGTAAAAATACAGTTCTATAATCATGTATTTACTTAATTCATCATTGATAATTCAATAAGAATATTTTTAATTGCAATTAAATCAGTAAATTTGTTAAAATACTTCAGTATAAAATTGTGGCAAATATAAATTAGGACCAAGAAGGTAAATGAAAAGTAGGGACACAGCAGAGTTAAACACATTAACTGGAGTGTGAAGAAATGTTAAACTTATATTCACCCTTAAATATAAAATGCTGAACTGAATCATTGCAAAGCTAAGGGCCTCTTGCCATATAAATAAATCATTTTAAAACCTAGAATTCAGCCTGGGGACAGTGTTGGGGCAGGTAAGATGACATTGAGAAGACAGGGCAGAGAAAGCCAGTTATCTAAACTTCAGTGTCTTCGCAAAAGGCAAAGGACCCTTGACAGGTGCCACACAGACCAGCATGTGGTTGAAGACAGATTTGATCCGGGAGCGCTCCCCAACAATAAAGAAATGCCAGGTGCACCAAGGATGATGCCATCACACTGTGGGGGGGTTTGCTGTAATCCAGGGACACACAACCTAACAATCCCATTATTGACAAGTCTGCTTTGGAGATGCAGAATGACCTGCTGAGGGGCACATTTTTACCAACCCAGCTGAGCACTAGGTTACCTGCTGATGTGCACACTAATATTGACTAGAGCCATACAGCTTGTGTATGGATGTGGGCTGGCATTGTTTTGACTACTTATAATACGGAGTAAGTGACATAGGTTTGTTATGGACCAGCTTCACCTGGCTGAAGACCTGCAGAACCACCCATCAACCAGGGTGCCTGTAATGTCAATGTGATGACAATGGCATGATGGGGAGAATTATGCTATACAGGTGGCCAAAGAGGGGTGAGAACAATCACTGTACCATGAACCTACTGCTTGAGAAACTGGAGAAAACTACACCAGAGGGCTGGCCCTTGAGGAAAGAGCAAGAGTGATCGTTGCATCATGCATCCACTGATTTAACTGAAAAGCACATATATGTATGTATATTTTCAGTTCTATTTCTAGCTTCACTGTGCTTTTGGCTTTCTTATAACTTCTTATCTGTAATATTTTACGCTTGACAAATGATGGTCTCTCATGTTCAGTACAATAGTCCGAGAATCTGAAAGAATCCTAGTTGCCTCTGCAGTGGCACATCACAATCCTCTAGCTAATGTACATTCACATGTAGCTTAGGATATAGCAAGTCAATATATTTCACTCACCTATAATAACTTAGCTCAGTAATCTCATAGATTTTGCTGAAAATAGTTACATTATAAATGTTTTTGCTCCCTTAAGTTACTACAGGAGTGGGTCAACACAAACTATTAGTGAGTCAAGCAACACAGTTGATTGTTATAGGTAGTTGTGGCAACAGAAAACAAATATGGTCTGGACAGAGTTTCTACATTTTTGTGTGATAATTGAAAGTGTCTTTTTATTTATTTGTTGCAAAAAGTTTGATGTGTAGCTACAGTTGCATATGTAGGTACACGTGTTGGAAGTATCTCAGAGTGGTCTGTTTAAAAAATTGGACTATGTTTCAATAACAACTAAGTGGTTCCTATGCCAAAGACTACGGGAAAATGGTAATGAGAAAGAGCAGAACGACATGATTTAACTTTTACAGAACAAGGAAGAAATGTTGCTTTTGTCTGTAGAGTCAAAGAGCAGATTTACTGAGTCAGCCTGTTAATTAGCTGTGTTTACCAAAAGATCATGCATGTGTCTGAATAAATGGCCAGCTCTAATTGGTCACTACCTCAGGGGAGCCAGGGAAGGTTCTTGTTAGGCTGGAATGACACAAATCTGGACCGTGACCAGCTGGAGCAGATTTCCTCTTCCAATATGCCCACATTTCCCTGCTGAGAAGCCTTCTGCCAAAGCAGGCTTCTGTCAAAGATCTCAACGTGACTTGTCCATCACTATCATGAATCAGCATTTTCTCTGTAACAAGTTTGTAACGAGAATTCATTACTCAGTTGCTTCTATCTTGAATGAAGATGATATGCATAATTATTTAAAATCAAATTAGATTCTAATTAGTTTGCTTAGGGGGCTCCAAAACAAAATTCTGTGCTTCTTATAATGCTCCTTCTCTTGCATACCTTATGCATCTAACTTAAAAAGAAGCCTCTAGCCAGGTTCTGAAAGAGACAAACTGCACAGTTGTTACAAACTCTGTTTATATCAATGGAAACATATGGCTAAAATATCTTGTATCAGATAAGTATATGGACTGTTTTCCTTCAAAATCAAAAATCTGTTTTTTACCTACATTTCAAATTAGCATTTCTGACTTAGAAATGTCTGTTGTGTATTATTCTTATTTTCACTTGTCCGTTTTTCTGCGCTGTATTCAAGGTATTAATTTATCATGTTTCCCTTATGATTGTGCTATATTAGATGAAAGTTGTAGCATATTCTCTTACTTTGCTTTGAACTTAATTGAGAAGAATTTATAGAATCTTAAACTGATTCAGTCCAAAGAGCCAAATGGAGCTCTCCATAAATAGGCATAATAAGCATTCTTATTCACCAGGAAGCCCTAATTAAATTCTGTGATTTTTTTTTTCTCTCAACTTAATTTCTCTTCCCAAATTAGAAATAATTTTGTTATTTCCTTCATTCTTTCAGAATTGTTATATGTGATAGATAGTGCAGTTCCTAATGCTGCATCAGACTAATTTTTTCTCCTCTTTCATTTGGTCTCTCTTTCAGTTTGTGCTTCTTCCTTTAACTGACCAAGATTTATTTATTTATTTATTTATTTATTTATTTATTTATTCCTAGAATACGTATTTCTTCTTATTCTATAAATGGCTGAAATAAACTGCCTGGCAAAAAGGTCTAGTGTCTATATTAATAGATGATGAAGGATAAAGGGAAAGTGCTTAATGAGATATTGTCCTCTTGTAAAACCTCTCCTTGCTATGACACAACACTCAAGTCTGTCATGCTTTGTATGCCACACTGAAATCTCTGGATCTTATCAGATCCTCAGATGCACAGTGAATGTGTTTATGTATTTACTGTATAACATAAATGCAAATGAATATAATATTTATTTACTAAGTGTGACAGGTATACTGGACAGTGATTTCACGTCTAAGATTTCTGTTCTCTCTCACACACACAGAGACACACACTCACACTGCACACTCACATTAATCACCTCCTCTGTCCTTCTGGCCCATTTCAGACCTTCGCTGAAGAACTGGGGAGGAGGCCCTTCACTCCAGCCAAGCAACCTCTCCCGATCCTGCCTGGAGTCCCACTCTTGCTCATAGCTGTTCCACTTTGCGCTCAGTCTTCAAATGGGGTAAAAAATCCATTCACAGAGCTTCTCTTGGAAGGGGCTATTGTCTTCTCTATTTATTGCTTTCTGAATTAGTGTGTGTTGGCATAAACCTTGCAACATCTTTGAGTTTCAGCATACCTAGGGCCAACAAGTGGTTGTCACTGGGATTCTTCTGTTCTCTGTTCTCTCACTCCAAATGTGTGACAGAGGTGTGAACCTGACAGCATTAGCATAACAAAACTGTCTCTGCTTCTTGGTTTTCAAGATGGATTAACTGAGTAAGTTAGTGTTGGGCAGTTGGAGTTTAGATCTCACTTACCTGAATGATGATTTCAGATGTTCAGATGAATGTTAGATTCATATGACTTTTGTTTTGACTGTCTTTGCAACCTTTTCTGATACACAAATAAGCAAAAAAAAAAAAAAAAAAAAAAATGCTGTTCTTGTACATGCAGTTTCCTGTATTTCATTCGTGTTTGTGTGCAAAGTGCCATACAGTGAAAGGTATGTACACTTCAGTGTTCACTTCCTATTCGGTGTACACTTCCTATTATGATAGGACAGATGACAGACTATGTTCTTAGGAAAATAAAGAAATGAAAGAGCATTCACTAGACAAAAAACAAACAAACAAACAAACAAAAACCTTCTTCTTTAAAGGAATTTTTGTGGTACAGTAAGGGTTTTGCTAAATCTTGCACTAAATCTTCAGGTTTACAGAGACAAATCTTATTGCTTGTTATTTGCACGGTAAGGTAAATACCTTCTGCTCTGCATTAAGGAGCCAGCATCCTACTGTTCTCATCTGTATCCATTAAAAGAACAGATGCAAGAAATTTGTACACCAATAAAGCTCCCGTGATACCTTTAGTCTGATTGTATGGATTAATAGTAGCTTTCCTGAGCTGCATAAATCTTCTTATTGAATATGTTTTGGCAGGGAGCTAGCATCTTTTCATGTAGGTGTGCCATGTCACATTATGCTGTACAATGTAGTATTCTTGAAAAGCTTGCAACCATGAAATGCTACCTTCTTTCCAAAATTAGGTGATGCTGGCAGCCCTGAGCACACTCCGTCTTGCAGCTGGTTGTCCACCTGTGACACTTGAGGCTGGAGGTAGCCTGAGGCTGGAGGTAGCTACTTTCCTCGCATAGCTGGAACCCAACCCACAGAAAAACTTCCTACTTTGGCCTGCATGAGTCTTCTCACTGACTTTCTCTTCTGACGCTGGTCCCATCCCTGCTTTCCCTGATGGGCACAGAGGAATTGAACCTGAAGGTGGGTCGCTGCCATCCGGCCTCACCACCATCCTCAGTTCCTGGATTAGAATAGATAAATGAAACAACGGTTTTACACTTCCGTGACACAAAAGTTTGCAATTAACTTGTGGGGAAAGTAGTTTTATAATTAAAAGCATTGATGCAGAACCATTCAACTAATATCCCCAAATATCTTTATCTTGCTACATTAGGTAGGGCAAGTTTCCTCACTGAAAAATGAAAAATAAAGATGACTGAAAATATTGTACTGAGCCCTAGTGCTCTTAAGACATATTTTTATATAGTTATTTAAATTCGTCAATTAGTTTTAAATGATGTATTTGATGCTAAAGAGGTATATAAAGGAAAAACGAAAAATGACATTTCCCTTGCTAAAAAATGCCAGATTATACATCAGAAGTTCATCCATTATATTAATGCCAGAGTAGTCTGTTAAAAAACAGAGAATTAAATTTGATTTTTTTTTTTTAATTATCAGTTCCTTAAGGAATTTAGGAGTTCTTAAAGCACTACACAATTATTCTTTACATCAAAAGCTGACTGCTTATTTGTTCTTGAAAATTCTGAGAGATCCTGAGGCAGAGGAGGAGAGGAAGAGAACTAGGAATGTGCAAAACATATTAGCCAGAGGGTAGAAAAACCTTTGGGATTATATTTTACAAGCATAAATAGGTTGAACCAAACAATTAAGTTTGTCAAATTAGTATTGATTCTTGGAAAAAAATGGAGATCTGAAACAAATCTTTTCAATAAAAAATAAAAGTTAAGTACTAGAAGCCAATCTGGTGCCAATAAATAAGGATTTATGGTGAATAGGTCTTGTCACACTAAGCCAGTGTCATTTTTTCATTGGATTAACAATATGATTAATAAAAATAATGATGTTCATATAAAAAATTTTTGTAAAACATTGGAAACATTTCCTCACAACAGCTTGTCTTAAAAAATATATATACTAACAAAATCAATATAGCTTACATTATACAAATTAAAATATTAAATATAATAACATGTAAATATATAAATATAATAGACTAGTTAATGATACCTGAAGAACTCTGCCAGAAAATGCACACTCATTGTAATTCCTTCTGTACAATTGCCCTAGAGATCTAACTATATATTTATTTTCAATCTATGCTTTAGCAAAAGTATTGGGTTTCAGATGATATGAATATTGAAGGGATGCTTTATAATACAAAACACCTTGTCTATCCAAATACACTTTGTCATTTTAGTATACTGCATGCATGCATATATCAATATAGCATGTATAACTGAAATCTAAAAACAAAGAATGTAAGAAATATAAGATGCAGCATGCAACTTTTAGAAGTAACTCTGAAAATCTCCTAGGTACAATTGTAAATTGCAAATCAATGGAGAACTGGTAAATTCAAAGGGAACTGTCAAACTGTAGTGTTTTCACTGAATAAACATAAAGTTTCACATAACTAGTATTGTTATGGAACTCATGCTAATGGCATTTTGAATACGGAACTATTTTTTTTTTTTTTTATTTTTTTACTCTTTTCAGTAAAAAAAAATGTTTCTGTTTCTGACTTAGGAGATAAAACACTAGGAGCTGAAAATGTACCTCTGAAAATGTTGTCTTTGAAAGATTTTGGCTCCTTTGCAGTCATTAAGTACTAGGCAGTCTGTTTTAATGCAGCACTATTATATATCATCATGCCTTTTACATGGTTATGGAGTATACACGGAATTTCCTTGTGTTCCACAGATAAACAATACAAAAACAGAGATAAACATTAGCAGACAGAGAAATTTTTGAAGGCATCTTAATAGAAATATTTCACCATCATTTGAAGCAAATTGTAAGGTCACTGAGGTAGAAAGGTATAGACAGAGTGATTGAGGTAACTGGAGCTGAAGAAAAGTTTCTGTTAACCATATCAATATTGTATGGAGGATCAAAAAGGAAACTGGAGGTTGGTGGAGAGGAAAAAACAACAAGAATCTATACTGCTCCTCTGTCACACTGCAGTTCTTATTCCTGTTCATGGCATTCAGGGGTCAAAACACTTTTTGCTACATTGCTTATGATGCACAGATGTATACTGCCTGGGGAACTGGAGGAGGAACTGGAGTGCCATGTGTGCTCACAGGGCTGCGGCGACGCTGGAATAACCAAGACATGGCAGAGTTCACATGGCTGGAGTGTTGCAAGGGATGTAGACACAAGCACTTCATGGAAGACAAGGAGAAGACCTCCTATGTGAAAGAGTGACCTGGATGTATGGAGCTTTTACATGGGATGGATGACAGGCTGTTTAGAAACTTACAACTCAGGATCAGAGTCTGGTGAAGGTGACGTGGCAAGAGTTTGCTACATACGACCCGATCAGGGCAAGAATATGGACAATGTCTTCTTTCAAGAGGGGAATCTCTGCATCCCAGGACCAGTGTCTCTCAGGGGACTTTAATTCTCTGTGGCATTGGCAGGAAAGGAGATACGTTGGGATCCTGTCAGGGAGTGCAAGGCCAAGCCACCCAATGGAGTAGGGATCCAGAAGCTGAGGCCGAGCAGGCAGGAAGCCACCAATAAGAGAAATCCCTAGGTGCTTGGAAGGGCAAGGATGAGGACAGAGATCAGCATCCGCTGAAAGCCAGGTGGAAGCTGAAATCCATGTTGTGGAAGCAGGCTCAAGGCAAAGCCAGAAAGACCAGGATCATATATGATCAGGATGACAGTACACATGAAACAGGAGAATGAACTGGACCTAACTATATGTCACCTGCAAAACAAAACAAAACAAAACAAACAAACAAAAGAAACAGTAATTTATCTCCTGAGAAGTGACAGTAATTGCAGGCAAAATAACATAGCAAAGTTACCAGTTTTCAGAGGTAATTTCCAGAAACTCAGGAATAGGACTATGGAAACTGTTGAAAAGTCAAAATAAATGAGTTCATGTTCTGTGCAGTTTTTGTAGCTTGTTGTCATTATGTTGACAGGTCAGTGAATAGTGTAATTGTAATGCCCATGATGTGGGGAAGAAAAAACAGTTTTTATTAGAGCATCGTTTGAAGTTACTCAAATGATGATTTATTTATTTATTTTTATGTACTAGGGGTTACTGCTGCTTCAACAATATTCTCAACAATGTGAAGGTGCGTAACATAAGGTAGATAATTTATATTCCTGTTTACTTTTTGTTTCAGCATCTGTGCTTCATCATAGATGCCTCTTTCCATCTGCCACATTAAGTAGTGGATTTTTAAAGGACTCATTATAGCACGTTTTTTGATAATATATTAGGTTCATTTTTCAGCCACTTCTTGAATTATGCACATATATTGACAACATACATTCCATCATATTGAAACAATTTTCCTGAAATATTTGACAGCAAACATATGCTGCATCATTTTCAAGAAATAAAATAAAAATTAAAAAATTAAGTTCTCTATCCATATCAACCTTTGGAATTCTGCTGTGGTATAATGGTAGAAAACAAAACAAAACAAACAAACAGTGTATTTCTCCTTTTTATCATATGAAATGTAAGGCAATTAAATGAAAGGGGAATATATCTTTTCGAAAGTTGTGAGGTGAAACCCTGTCTAAATTATTTCTGTGTAAAATTGGAGACAAATAAAATGTCATATTTCAAAAGTGACTAATAACTTTATCTGTCCTTATAATATTTGTAGCAATGTAAATTGTGATATGCAAATAATTGTTGGATATCAGTGTTTAAAAAGGGATATATCTACTGTTGATTAAAAAAAAAAAAAAATGTTGTTTCAATTAATGTAAAAAAACCCTTATATTGATTCCAAACAGTAAATTCACTATCTTTTTCAAACCTTTTATTACTGAGGTGCTCAAAGCACTGTGCAGATACTAAAGGAAGAGTTAATGCAGTAAGCATAGATGATCCAGTCCTTCTTATGTATGGTCATTTAGTTTCGATATTCATAGTCACTGAAAAACATATAATTGGAATCCTTAAGACAATTTCAGACAGAAGAATATAAGGTCTTCCCTAAGGTAATCAAGTATTGTAAACAATATGTATCTAATAGCATAAAAAAAAAAAAAAAAAAAAAGAATTCTATTATTAAACCTAATATAGCATTACTAAAATATATTTGAATTTTACTCTGTCACTATAGAAATATACAATTAAAACTGAACTTTGTTAGCATTTTATTCTTTTAGATAATTTTAATTTAAAGATTCAATGGTAACAGCAAAGGTGAATATTCTGTCATTTCATACAGCAGGAATGCTTATTTAGCTGCATCAGCACTTAATCATAAGTTGTACACATTTGCTAATCTCTTTAAATTGTGATGTTTGACACAGAAACTTAATATTCATATTTAAATATCTTCATGCTGTGAACTGAGGTTCAATCATGTGCCTATGACTTTTTTACACTGTGAGCTAAGTAAAAATCATTTCTTCAATATTTGGGGGAAGAAAAGTTGCAACCAAGCATAAGCTAACTCTCAATTACTGTTCTGTATTCTGCTTTCTCCCTCCCACATCCTTTCCTCCCTTATTTAGATGCTTAAAAAATCCCTTACTTTGTCATTCTCAAAAGTGGAATAGTTTCCAATATCCCTTGAAAGAAGAGTTCCAGTAAGCAAGACATAGTAAAATGTAATTGATGAAAATGTTCACAGAACAGTCGCATTTTTATTTTCCTTTCCATATTTTTGAGAAATATAGGCTTGTCTGGTATTTCAAAATCTAGGTAAGTTTATACGTTTATTCTGAGGATGAATTCAAACAGAAATTTCATACCTCAGTAACACATATCTAAATGAAAGGATGTTTTTATTTACCTACACCTAGTAGCCCCTTGAAAGAAAAATGTGTACTTTTAGATACAATGAAATAGGAACAGGATATTGTATTGCAATGAAAATTGTTAGAATTCCAAATTATTTTCATTTGAAAGTGATAATATATCAACATTTAGAGATTTTCTATGGAAAGAAATAATCTAAAGCATGTATCCATTCATATTTATACATCCACATATAAATACTATAATATAGGAAATATTAGAGTAAAATGCAAAATAGGCAATAGGTCTAAAATGTAGTGATAGATTTGATTGTAAAATGTTACAAAATAAATGGTTCTACTGTATCAATTTTATATCACAATTTTCTTGTATTATAAATGTATTGTTATCTTCATGAAATAGCCTAAATATTATTTCCTGTATTTTTATTTGAGTTAGATTATCTAATCTGTCAAGGAAAACAAACAAAATAATCCTATTTCACAAAAAATAATGTCATAAACATAAGGTAGAACTGTTTACTGGGCCACATTTCTTGTTGAGAATTCTATACCTAAGAAAGAGTATTTCGTATATGGATTGCAGCTGGAAATTTAGGACTAAATATTAAAAACAAACAAAAAAAAGGCTTTTCTATTTTTTATGCTTCTCTTTTTATTAAACTTATAACTGCCATTTTCCTCTAATTCTTATCTGTGAATGGACTGTGAGATGTCAAGCATTGCCTCAAAGAAAAAAAAAAAAAAATCATAAGCCTCTTTTAGGACCTTAGCTTGGACTATGAATTTTTTTACACTCTTTCTGAGGTGTGGGAAAAAGAGCTATTGTTCCTTCCTCTAGGTTTGTAAAAAGGTGACTAAAAAGGTGACTAAGCATTTCTATCAGAGTTGATTTTTTTTTCCTTTTCTTCCTCCTGAGATATATTTCTTTGGCATCATTTCTCTGATAGTCTTTGTTCTCCTTTCTGCCAGGTCTGTAAAGCTAGTCTGTCACTTTTAGTCATTTTTCTTCATGTATTAATAGTGCCTCAAAGCAATTATGTTTAGTTTCTGTTTCTTTTCTCAATAAACAGTATTATTTTTATCTTGTCTGCATTGTGATTATATGAAATGATTAATGTTTTCCTTTAAAAAATTCTCAATCCAAGATACAGAAATATATTACTCATTTTGGTCATTTAGTGTATGTTTTACTTTTCTATATTTCCTGTACTGTGACTCGTATTTGTATGTCTATCGGAGGGTGGGGGAAGGAGAGGAAAAAGATACGCTATGCAGAAATATAATCATATAAACTGGAATGCAGTTATATAGCTTTCTTAAAAACGAACAAGGCAAAACAAACAAAAACAGGCAAAAAGTGTCGCTTAGGATACATTCTTTTCAGCTGAAAGATTCCTACATTTTTGCATTTTTTTGTTCTTTGGTGCAAATAATCATACTCAATTTCTGTTAATGAAGTGCATGCTTCCTTCTTTTTTTTTTTTTTTTAAGTGTATACTATCACCCAAATGTTCGTGTATTAAAAACAAAAACACATGCACTGATTAACCTAAAATATCAAGGGAAATTTCAGAATTTCCACTGAAATTATTTAAAATGCAGCTGTGAATATTGTCTGAGGTTTAATTTATCAATTTTTATATTGATCTTTATTTCAATGGCATGTTACCAGATATCTCTTGTCACTTTTGCAGGTCTATCTCATAGGCAGAATCTTTATAGGGCATAAAGTACAGAAAAACAGGATAAATCTCTGGGAGTTTAGCTTGTCAAAAACCTGCAAAGATATTATCATTTGCTTATGTATCAGTCTTGAAATGGACTATTCCATTTGCATTTATCATTATGTTAACAACCTTTCACTGTGACGATTATTCTTGGCCACTTCCACTATGAATTCTTCCTTTCCTCTACACCTACTACCCAACTTGAAGATTTTCTCTTTATTTGTTCTGAAAAGTCTATAATCCATAATGGACTTGCCTTGATTAAATTATATGTTAACCAACTGAGGGTATTGATCTGTTTTATTCTGTGCTCTTTTGCTGACTGCGTAAATGCCACAGTCTTTCGTTTGCAGTTTTCTCATATACACTTTACATCCTCAAAGGTTTTCGGTTATTTCCCTATTGTTCCATGTTTATTGTTTTGAAATGCATCCTTGTCTCTTGAAACTTTTCCTTTCAAATGTATGTTGTGCGTATCACAATTTATTAATATAACACATATATTTTAAATTTCATATAACACAGTATTAAATGAGAAAATAATACATAAATTAGAGTTTGTTAGAGGTAATAAAACCATGACCCTAATGGAGGTTTGGGGACAGAGTCTCCACTGATGTAAATAGGCATTGCTCCACTGACTTTATTGCTCTGGGTCATTAAATCCAGGTCTTGTCCCCTGCTTGTGTCTCCTTGTCTGGCTTTATTTTCTTTGAACTTTGATGAGATGCATTAATACACTATAGTTATGCCCAAGGGGTGTTCAGATTGCTGCGCTTGTATTAGAAAGAGTCAGTTCCTTCTGGGATGGATTTATTGCATCAAATGAAGAAATCATTGTATCAGCAGTTCTTTACCTTGGTGATTTCTTTCTTTTTTTTTTTTTTTATCAAAACGAAAGGATCTATGCATTTACATTTCTTCCAGGAAAGAAAGTTCAAGCAGAATATAGATCCTCTGGGCATTTGATTTTATCCTGTAACTTATGAGATGCTTCATCACTAGAAAGAAACAAGCTACATGGAAAATCAACTAGTTGCTATTGGTAAATAATGAGAAAAGGAAGCAGCCTGTAGACAATAGCAATGAAACACAAGCATTTTTATTATAATATTAGAAAAATCATATTAGAAAAATAATAGAATAGTATTGCCTTCATTTGTCTTAGGATATTATGGTTAGAGAGGATAAACTATGAGCCTCATATACCTTTCATAGGTGTATGCCAAGAAGCAGTGAGGTATGCACCCTTTTAGAATCAAACTTTCAGCATTTATAGAACTTAATGCATTAATATTTGACTGATAAGCTTTCCTTTTTGCATCCAAAACATTATCTTTTGGATTCTGAGTTAGAAGTACTGAAGTATCAAAAAGAAAAACAAAGAAACAAACAACAACAACAGTCGCTCCCTATTCTTTTTTTAATTGTGCCAAAGATGAAACAATCAGTTTGTATTACTGCTTCCTGTTGTCTTAAGACAACAAAAATAAAATAAAATAAAATAAAATAAAATAAAATAAAATAAAATAAAATAAAATAAAATATGTACATTTTACGGTTTTATAACACTAAGAGATGAACAGATAATTCTAGTCTCCAAAGATGGTCAAAAATGTTAAAACTTTTAGACTGTGGCTGAGACTGCGTAAGTAACAACACCATTAGCAACACTAGAGACACTATAATGTTGTGTATTTACATATTTCCATTGAGAATGTAATAATTTGTGCTGTCAGATAATTTACTTAAAAGAGCTGATGGATTTTCATGAATAGTTCATCAAATGTGTCCAAATATTCTTTAAATGTTCTCCAGATGATGATGTTTAGACTTGAAAAGTACTCATATATTTTGAAACTAAAAGCAAAATAGTCTTGGACGTCCTTGTTTTTCATAATTTTCCCTGCCAGCTTACAAAATTGTGATGCATATATATGAATATATAACTTAGTTAATTTCTCTTTTTAAATACTCTGTTTTCCTCAGTGCATCCTAAGTCCCACCTCTCAGCTTAACGATAATTGCATTACAAATAAAGAATTAGAATTTTCCCATATTGGATAAGTGGGCCATTTACAAACAAAATGGCAGGAAAATTTGATGAAGTCAATTTCAGCAACAAATGCAATGTGAATAAATACAAAATGAGCATAATTTTCATTTTCTTTGACATTCTGAAAAAAAAAAAAAAAGGCACGGTAATTTCTGATAACTGTCAATATTCTACTTCCCCTTTCTGACTAAAACATATATTTCTCTCCTTTTAAAATGGATTTTGATTTTACAAATTATCATTGGAATGGTTGGCTTAAAAGAACGTGAAAATCCAGGAATATGAAAGAACTTAAACTATGACATTAACATCATTTAGATTTGTATAAAACCAGACCAAGCTTTTTGATTTTTATGTATAGCAAGGAAAGCCTTCCACATAATAACTTTGTGCTATCCTTTCCTATTTTTGGTAATGATTATGAGTGCAAACTGACTGAGATCAAATAGCAGCACAATCAATACCCACAATCAAAATGCATACTCCCATCACACATTTCAGTACGGATCAGTGATGCTGAGGATCCTTCCCTGCTCTTTTGTATTCTCACCTTTTGCCGAGGCTTTGCAGAACTTATTGCAGTTCAAAATGACTTATATGATTCCCTTGTGAGAACTAAATGGTGCACCAACTTTTAATTAGTGAAATTCTTCTATTCTTGTATCCCCAGATAAATCTGATAAAGTCAGAACTGAGTCTCTGCAGGTTTCCTAAACCCTTAAGGATTTATTAAACAGTATTTGGAAGCATTTCTTTCTTCATAAATTCCATTAGAGCAAATTAACCTTGCTACATCCCCAGCTCTTATTTTGCCACCATATTTTCAATATTATATGTGGGTTCAAATATGCTGAACTTGTATCTCAGGCTTTTCTGTCAGTACTCTTGATATGATCATTGATTTTCCTTACCACACACATAAAATACAGGGACCTAGAAAATTGTCACTTGAAGCAAACTAGTCTGCCTACAGTGGGAAGAGCTAGGCATTACTTTGTCTTCAGAATGCAAGATGAGAGGAATTTCATCCTCAGTGTCATATTCATGATGTTTGCTCATTAACACTTGCCAGTGTTTCAGTAAAAGACAGGGCTGGCTGGACGGCACCCCCAGTCACTTGATTTGCATGAATTATTATCCTTTTTCCTGTTTCTTGACCCTGCTTTGTTTCTCCTTTGTTCTTCCCTTTCTCTACTTCAGTCCTCTTCTGAATAAACAATCTGACCAATTACTTATTCTCCACTGATCCCAATTTTGCTACATGGATATGCAAATTTGGTAGCTCTGATAGACTTAGCTAGGCCATCTCAGCTCTGTCACCAACAGAGTTACTGAGGTACCGCTGGCATTGCAGGGCTCTGCTCCCCTGAGGTCGCTCTTTGGCCTTTCTCATACAACACTCCAGAAACACCTATGTGATTCAACCGTCTCTCAATGCACTATCAGCAACTTCTGTCAGGTGCTCACATTGTTATCTGTCATGAACGGCAGTTCCTCAGGTCATGTCCAGGAGTTTTCCACCTGCCATTCATCTAGTCTAACCTCAAAACAGTGCCTATATAGCAGTCTAAGACTTTGTTTGCAATCCCAACAGTTTTAAATGTGTATAAATACACAGCCCAGAAGATATTTATTGTGTATATATGTGTATGGAATATATAAATTATACATGTATAATATATATATAAATATATATATAATATGTAAATAGATATAAATATGAGAATGAATAAATATGATCATGAATATTTCACCCAAACATTCATCTATTCCACATCTGTTTAGATGCACCCTCTTCCTGGTCTTTCCTATCATTTAGAAACATACTTTTATTGGTTAACATCTCTGGTCTGCTTGCTTTTCCGCATCATCTTCATTCAGTTTCATAGTTCTGCAGTCTTTGCATATCCTTTTTAAACACTGATCCTGAAACATAAATACAATTCAGAACAAGGTTTTATGTATCTCTCACCATATGTCCATTGTCTTTCTTCCATTTTTTCTTTCTCCCAGCTGTTCAGTTATTGTGATTCCTATTTTCAGTCTTAATTTTTAAAGTAATTGCAAACTCTAAATCTTTGCTTCTGTCATTTCTATGGGAGTCTACCCCTAGCTCATCCTGCTCAGCTGTACCAGAATTAAAAAGTGGAATGTTGTCAGTGCATATTTTACACTGATCTTTTGTCAAGGAGTACAAAGGTCTTGGACAGCTAAAGAGAAGTATGAAAAAAGTTGTATATAGCATAAGCACCCAAGACTACACTACAATTCTCATTTATTTGATATGTTGTTAACATCAATCTACTTACTAAATTTATCAACTTCATCCTGTTCCAGTGCATGATATTCCTTGTGCCAAGGTGTATGTTGAAGGGGGGTCTCTGATATAGGAAAAATTTAACAGGCGAAAGCACAGCAATGCTGGAGAGGCTCATATTACTTGACCAGATAATGCAATTTCTGTTCTGGCTTTCTTCAAAACAGGACCACAAGCTCTAGCTTGCAACAGAGCACCATAGTGTCTTTCTTCTTTAACCAGAGCACCGCAGCCTTTATTTGTTTAAAATTGACTTTATTTATTTATTTATTTTAACCCAGCTGACATTAATATGCTTTGGCAAGAGTTATTCCAAAATTATTCTGTTGTGTCCTTCTTCCTATTTTAGATTAATGATTATGCTTCCAGAAGTCTTCACGTAATTTTCTCTTGCTGATGTTTCTTCCGTCTAGATCAGCCTTCCTCTTTACCTGAGAGTCCTTACTGCGCCAGTCTTGTTGACTGCATATCTTGCCTTTCTCTGAATCTAGATTCATTCCTCACTGAATCTCTTGAAAACCTAGGTTGGTGTGCACCAGTGGGCCTTGGATAGGTTTCTTACTCTAGTAAACATGTTCAACACTTCTGTGTGGACCCCTCAGCAATGCTGGTACTCCTTCTAATCAGCTAGAAGGAACACACATCTAACATTAGAGTCTCTGGACCGAAACAGCTACCATGCATCCCAGATGCAGATTGAAATAAGAACAGAGAACAAAATAAATCTGCAGCTCATCTGGGTGTTGGATTGTTATCTTCTTGCCTATGACTATCGGCACCAAAAACGGGTCAGAAGAATACTCCTCTGAAATTGCCTATTTCTCTCCACTAACTGAAGAAAAAGAGTCTAGTCTGACAAGCTCTGAGATAGCTTTTCATTTGGGACATCTACTGTTAGGTGAGATGAACTTCATGACAAGTTTCCATGGAGTTTGCCAGGGTTTACAATAGGGCCTAATCCATCCATCACATTTTGATGCAAAACACTACGTATATTCCTTAGAGTGAATACAAAATCTGTCTTTCCCTTGAATAACAATTAGTAGGAGTTGAGAGACTGAAAACTGTACAGTTTCCTAGCTTCTGCAAATTTTATCTTCTTATATTTTACTTCAATATGACAAAATGTTTTTAAATTGAGTCTTAATGAGTGAATGTGGAATTATAATGAACTGCATCAAAGTGTTTCTTTTCAGATATTTTTTCTCTTCAGATATTTTTTAAAAGTGTGTATAAAAAGGAAAGTAACTAAGCAAATGCTAGCTATATGGACTTTCATTCTTTTTTTTTTTTTTTTCCACAAAAGGTAATCATCTTAGTTGTTTTCAGTATGCACAATATTTGTGACAGTTGTGATTCATATTGGAAGTAGATGAAGTGAATGCAAAATTTTACTATGATAATTTTACTACGGGTAATTACAGTCTTTCGATAATATAAATAAGCACTCATGCACAGCCCATGAATATTGTCAACAATTCTGAGGTCTGCCATGTACCTGAAGATATATTAATGTTTATCAGAATTCTGACTATCTCTTCTTCCTTATGCCATTTATGAATATGTTTATGGATTTTATGAACATTCTTATTCACTGCTGTATATAATTATAGCAAGCAAAAATCAAAGGCCTAAAATCAGTGACCTATGATCAAGATCATTCAAAAATTTTCTTTGCTGTTAAACAAATCTAGGCAGAAAGAAACCTGGCAATTTTATGAAACAAACTATCATGGAGAGAACCTTGTACTTTTCATTAAAATTTATGATCATGCCTAGTTCAGTTTAATGCATATGCATGAACTTAGGATATGAATTATTTAAAATTTATTGGAAGGGGTGCTCTGTTTTACAAGTCAATAATTGGTTCCCAGGTGAATAAACTGTGAAGCCAAGGGCAAAATATTTTGTCCCAATAAGGCATCTGAATTATTGTTGAAGATAAGGGAATTCATTCCTTTCAGGCCTATTATTATGAAAAAAAAAAAAAAAAAAANAAAAAAAAAAAAAAAAAAATGCTGTTCATTTGCTGTTCTGTTAATGAATGAACACTTCCTTCTCTATGCCAGCTCATCACCTTGTCAATATAATATTAAATTTCTAACTTAATTAGAATTCACAAGCATTTCAAATAATTCTAGTAACACATTTTCTTTCTCTTCTCTACCTCTCTACCATCATTTCCCCAAGAAATTCTAGATATTGCAATCAATGAATATACTTTACTATTTCAAATCTTAAACAGTTTGGTTATCTTTCAGAGTGTTAGTCAACTAACTGCACTGTGATGAATTTAATTCATCTTATTGTTGTAAAAGAAACTTATACTTGATACTGATTAAAAGTAAGTAGAAGAAATTTTGATTACTTGTCAGTAATCTTAGTTTATCTTCTTATTTGAGAAAAAAAAACAAACAGCAAAAGTTGTTTAAAAATTCATTCAAATCATTTCTTCTTACATAAATACTACTCTAAACAAACTCAAACTTTTAATAACCTGGTGCACTTTGTGCAGTTTGCCAGGTGTTCTCTCCGTGCTTTGAATGCTTTGCATTTTTCTCTAAGAAAATCATTACATTCATTAGCAACAACTTTTTTTAATTTTTTTTTTTACTTTTTTGAAATTCTACAAATGCTGTACAATATACAGTTTCTGCATAAATACTAAATAATATAACAATATCTATTCTTCACCTCAGTCATATTTACCATTATTCAAACATACAGGACATTATTCCTTTCAGACAAAAAGTGCTGGGATATTTTCTTGCCTTTTCTGTTCTGAAACATTAATCAGCATTTAACTATTTTAGTTATAAACTTGGTTGTCAATTTATGACTATAATAATCTTTAAAAAGATAGCGAGATCTCCTAAAATAATTTTAAAATAAACACCCATGTTTTTTATTAAGTATACATAATAGATGGACAGAATTTTCTACACTTCTGCTTTTCAGTATGCAAAAAATAAGTGAAGTTTTAATAATTTTTTAGTGAAGATGTTCTAAATTGCTTCAATCAGGTAAAAACAAAGTTCTCAAGAATGAAGCTGAAAGGCAAGAATTAGCTACTTAGGACTGTTTGTTTCATCTAAAATTGTCCCTAGATATATGTATGTGTGTGTGTGTGTGTGTGTGTGTGTGTGTGTGTGTGTATATATGTATATATGTGTATGTATACATACACCACACACACACATATATATATGTATATATAGTGTCTTTGTATGGTGCATGGAGCACTGAATATGGTCAAACATGAGATACTGTATTAAATGGAACATCGAGCTGTTGTGGTTGAGTCGGTTATTATCTTCTCCAGATCTTCTGTTTCTTTTCTTATTGAAAAAATTGCTAACAATTTAAAGTGTGAATCAGCATTCTTTGTTCAAACTCTAATTTGCACACTGAGTGTAAAATGTGTTTTACCTTCACAAAACTTATAAAGTGAGATCCCAGGTTGGTTCTTTTCTTAGTGATCAGTAATGTAGAACCTATGAAAGTGGAGTGCAAAAAGATGGGAAGATAAAATACCTCATCATCACTCTACTTCTCAGGAGTGAATCATGGAATATAGCTGCAAACAGCAATAAAAAAGAAAAAAGAGAGTGAGAGTCCCTATTGGCTATTTTTTTCGTTTGCAAAATACAGTCTGAAAATCCCATTCCAGCTTACTACAGTGCACATCTAAATTTTGAGATTTTACTTTTTTATCTGCCCTTACCAAAGTTTCAGAAATAGTCCTCACACCACAATAGATATAGCTAATTGATTTGTTTCCTGCAAAGTGAAAGAAGGAAAGAATTCCTTCTTCAAAGCATGAATCTCACAAAAATAATCCATATGGTCTACGTGTAAGTATAGAGGTATAATATTTACCACTGTAAACCTTGTGACAACTTTTGAATAGACTGTATTATCCAAATCAATGTAATAGCTTTACTGTGAATTAAAATATCTGCACAACTCTGACTTCTGCTTTCATTCCATTCTTTTCCACCATCTCTGACTGTTCATTAGACTTTTTCTTTTTACTTCGAGCATTCTTCCATTCTTTTTAAAATTTACCCCTAAAATTACCTTATCTTCCCTCTCCTCTTTAACATGAAAATTCACAACTGCTGTAGTTTCACAAACGCTATAAATATGAATGTCAGTGTCATTACCCAACTGTTCCATTAACAACGTCAACATCTAAGAAGGGATTCTGTGGCTTCAGTGTGCATTTTGCTATCCATTTCTTTAGTCAAAATGGGGAAGAATTGCTTGAAAGGGGCAACTTAAAGAAAAACTAGGGCCTAGCAGAAGTTTTGGCATTCCAGGAGCTTGCTTGGGGTGATACACAGTTGCCACTTCCAGGATGGTTGGTAGGCCCGGACTCTGCTCCTCCACAGTTCCCTAGGCAACACAATCTGCCCTCCCCACAGCTGCAGAGAGGAGTAACGGAGGGTGGAGCAGAGTGAAGGCACCGCAGCCAAACTCTGTTGCACTCCCTGTGTTGGGCGGCTGATAAGTTGCACAGTAGCTGCCCAAGGGGAGATATACGATAACATGTCCGGTGCTGAGCCAGCAAGGGTGGCCAATCACTCCTTTCAGATGAACTTTGCTTGGACTTTGCTCATTATAAGTTCATTATAATGTCAAAACACACCTCCATCCCCAAAGTTACCCACCTCCGAGGTACGACCACTCCTCACTGAGCGTGCACTCTAGATTTTTGATTGACTGTACCTTTAAATGAAAGCGAGAAACTTTTTCACCAATCAATAACAATGTTAAGTATGGCTATAGTCACTCAAGCTCCACCTGAATGTAAAGAAAAGTATAAAAGGTGAACTAAGGAGGAAAAAGAGGAGGGAAGATTCCATCATAAAATTTGGATCAGTCGATGGGCTGATCCCCCTTTTCTCCTCTTGGGTTGGGATGCCGCCTGAGAAGACTTGAGACTGAGAGCCCTCACCCATCTTCTGGGGTGAGTGATTATTGCACATTTGTACATCAGAGCTAGCTAAAATCCCCACACTGTACTAGAGAATTTCCTGTATACTGACATCTGAAACTGCTTTGTAAATGTTGCATTTGAATAAATCACGCTGTTTGTGAACTCGACTACTTGTTTGGGAGGCAATTGGACCTACAGTGGACAGACTGTTCGTGAATCCGATACTACCAGAGTCGAGTTTATAGTTAATCACACTATTTGGGAACTCGATTTGCCCCTAGGAAGGTGATCAGACCTACGGTTGGCAGACTGTTCGTGAATCTGATACTGCCAGATTCAGGAGTATAGCGAACACAGTATTTGATATCTCCTTTCCCCTCATCACCACAACTTTCAAATTACAACAAAAAGAAATAGCAGAGAAAGAAATAGCACAATTTTATATTTCCTATCCATTGATGAGTCTACTGTTGATGTTTAATAATTATTACTATGGAAACGTATTAAATAATTACAAAGCAATTACAAATACTAGGATTTTTAAGCTCCTTTGGTTTTCTTTTTTCTTTTGGTGTTATTCAAGTCCTCCCACAGAAAGAAACAACTATAATTTAAATAAGTAAATTGTAGCTGTATTTCGTGCATTTCTATATTAGAAATTATATTAAGAAAGAAATTACTTTTGACTCATGACATCTTTAAAAAGAAAAAAAAGTTGGGAGAAAGAAGGAAAAAAATCAAATATTTAAAGCTGTAAATCTCTGATTGCTTTCAGTTTCCATTTTAAATCAAGACACTTCTCAGAATAAATGGGAAGTGATATATATATATATATATATATGTATTATGATGAGATATGTTTATATTCTATTTCCGGCTTGTTGATAAAATGCTAGCCAATATAGTATTTTTTTTTTCTATTGAATAAAGAAAATTTTTTAAAAAATGTATTTTTACGTAGTACTTTTAAACTCCAAAATAGATGTTGTGATTGAAGTAGATACACATTTATTACAGAAAGTATTGTACACAAATAAGTGTTGTATTAAGTGAAGTTAATTCATTTGTGGCGTTTTCTAAAACAGTGTCAGAATACGTCTGTAAACATTGAACATTATCTTATCAAAGCTAGCATATTTACTTTACAAAAAAAGTAGAAAGCTTGTTTTTCCCACTTTTTGTATGGGAAGTTAAACTCCTTTTTTTTTTTTTTTTTTTTTTTTAATAATTCCTCTAAATCACTTTTAAAAGTCTGTCCTAAAACTGGGCATAGATAGAGTTTTGCAGTCAAAGTCCACCTATGGAACCAAAGACTTTCTAGTATGCTGTAGCTACAGCTTTATAGTATGCATCTATACTTTCTTGATATATTTTTTGAATTCTTCTACTTTGCTCACATTATCTGTTTCTTTCTGCTTTTGGAGTTTTGCTTAATCTTTTATGTGGAGCTATAATTGAAGAATATCATGTGAAATGGAATGCAGTATCATATAATCAACCACAATTATCTAGTACTACAGATACTGGACCTTCAGTAAGGTAAGCAATTAGTTTAAAAATTTAGACATTGTTCCTTTTAAAAAAAAAAAAATAAACGAAAGATAGTATTGAAAAGTATTCTTACAAATACCAGTAATGTCCTTAGCTTATATAGGTAACTACATTATTTATTATTTATAAACATATTACACCTTGATTCAATATTTATAATCAAAGATCAGTGAGACACAAAACATGATATTATCAGAAACTGATTTTTCTCCCATGTATAGGTCAAATCAAGGTAATTTTAATAATAGAGAAAACTCAACAGCTCCTTCATAAATAATTAAAAAACCTTGAAGATATCTTCTGCTGTGCCTCTGATGTCCAGCGGATTCGAGATGTTCAGCTGTAAAATAATTATGTCAATCTTTTTATATTTGAAGTAATTTTAATGGAACATAAGATCTATCATGCACTTTTATCTGAAACTACACTTCAATCTATATTGGTATGCAAAATTAGTGTGTGAATCCGTTGATTTTGATAAGACCTGAGAACATTCATCAAAGAATTAAGATAAGATAGATCTTTTGTAGGCAACAGAACACAGAAGGGAAATTCATCAAGATAATTTTTAGGTATTTTAGATATTCATGATATGATAAAAAATGTTTTCAAAAGACGTCAGTAAATTAAAATCATGTACTTATATAAACAAAATATAATGGAATTCAGAAATGTTAAGCATTTACAACTGAAGTTAAGCTATGTACGTGAAATCTATGATGCTCTTTAACACATTTCCTGTCAGAACAAAATCTTTAGTAAAATTATAGAAACACTCGGAATCCAAGGAAACTGATGAATAAATATTTATGTTATGCATTTGATTTAAAATCTGCAGTTTCAGTTTATACTCTGTGTCTTATGCCTTTTATGCCTTCAAGAGTGCAATTGTTTTACAGAATAAAATCACAGTATTTATTTGTTGTTTTTAATTTGTGAAATACTCTATGGCACTTGACAAGATACAATATGAAATTAGTGGCTCCAGAAGGAATAAGTTGTCTGTAAAATGATATCTTCATGTTTCAGCTTCAGAATATTGTTGTAAATTCTTATCCTATTCTTATTATTGCCATTTACTCTAGACCTTTTGTTCTCATGATAGCTATTTGATTTTGAAGTAACTACTAGAAATCATCAATTCTGTGCACATTGATTTTTGGGGTAAATAGTTTTTTTTCTTGGAAGTGTCACGTTGAAAAGATGGAGCATAAACAAGAATAACAGGACCAAAATACAGTCAAGTTATTTATAAATCTTATTTCCTTTTTTTTTTTTTTTTCCTTACAGAATGGATCTCTGAATCTATCTTCTTACATTTTAGATCTTCCTCACAGATACCAGATCTTTCTCACATCTGATATATTTTCATAAGTTAGAGATCACTTAAATCTCTCTAGTATTTCTTTCTTCCTCTGGGAAAAGTTGGCTGCTATTAACAACATAATTATCAGAAAGATGAATAATTCCCTGCCCTTGCCAACCAGATGGACCTTTTACTGACTCAGAAAAAGATCAGAACCTGAAGAAAGCAACCTGTGTTCTTAAGCACTGGACTTTTTGCTTAAGATTTAATCTTCAGAGTATCTTAAGTCAGTTAGATCTTTAAGTAAAAGGTCTTTCCTTAAACAATATTTTTGTCTTAGGGATCTGTATAGGACTCTTCTACAGAGATAAATAAAATTTTCTGGAAATTAATTTCACTTTTACTTTAATTAGAAGTGTGCTTGTGTGTGTGTGTGATACCTGAAAAAACTCTGTGTCCAGTGAAGTTCCTGTGGTCTTTTGACTCTAAATAAACAGAGACTCCAAATAAACAGAATGTCTTTTTCTGCCCTACACAAACTTAAGCAGAGTGAAGTGACTGTGAAGAGCTGGTCCTGTTTGGGCAAGGAAATCCAACTAACCAATCAACCCAGAAAGAATGGTGAAGTAGCATGAAAGTGCTTCTCCCAGCCTATGCTTAAGATGATAATACGGTCACATCTTTTCTTTTTTCCTTTCCTCTACAGGAGTGTAGGATGATTAAAAACTGTCAACTTTACTCTTTCATGATAAAATGTTTCATAGGGATGAATATTAGTTTCATTTTATCCCTCTCCACAGCTTCTTTTATGGGAGACTTATTGTGGATCATGACCAGGGGTACAGACAATAGCCAGGTCAAACTGTAGAAAAATAGTTCACTCAAAACTTTTATTTTTACCAAAAACAATGAAAGGGTTAACGTATTTGTTGACTAAAGGAGTGCAGATGTGGGCAGGCGCTGAGACCCTTTTTTTTTGTTTGTTTGTGTGCATGTTTCCTTTTGTTTCTTCATTCTGAGGGATTCCAAAGGGTTATATTGCTTTTGTGTGCAGGACCTGCTCCCGTAGGATTTCACAAAATGCAATTCTGTCACTCTTCTTGTTCAAAACATTAAGAATGTTAGTGAAGTGGTACACTGTGGTATAAAGCATGGTTCTTGATGTGTAGATGACACCTAGTTCAGAATGCTCATCTTATCTGAGCAATTTAGTACAGCTGGGAAATTATTAAAAGAGACAGGACATGCGTGACAGCTGTTCTGAATAAGTTTCGACTTGGATAAATCTGAAAGGGGTATATGCCTATATGTTCCAGACTTCTTCTTGCATCAAGGCTTTTTGCTTATTTTAGGAAAGATCATGAATGTACAAAGCTGCTTGTACATTGAGAAGAAAAATGCAGAATTTTGTCTACTGTTCAGTTTCTAATGCATTTGAATGGAATAAGATGCCTTGTCTGATTACAAGGCATATTGGTCAGATCAGCTAAGTCATCTATCTAGCTTAGCCTATCTAGGTTGCTGCAGTTATACTAATCATGTCAGTCTCCATCTCAATTAATGTTGAAATATAGGGTTAATTCAAAAGACAGATTGTTAAAATAATCCTAAATTTGGATATGAACATAAGATTCTTCTTGTTTTCAGCTTTTTGTGTTGGTAAAAATAAAATACCAATAAATAAAATTATTTAAAATAAAATAAAATAAAATAAAATAAAATAAAATAAAATAAAATAAAATAATCTGTCACAATTAATCAAAATAATTAAACATCTATTAACAAAATCAAACTGAATTGTATTTTGAATGCTTCTTGACACTAGGCCAATACTATGGCTCTCACATACAGTGTTACAAATGCTCTTTAGATAGATGCATAAGCAAAGATATCTTAGAAAATGTAGTTTTGTTGCCTTTTTTTTTTTTTTTTTTTCCTCAAAATCAGAATGTATTTCACAGGGACACAGGGAAATTCAGAAAGGAAACTCTAGGAGTTACCTAGTCCAGCCTTCAGCTCAAAGCATGGGCAGTTCTGAGGTCAGAAGGTTAGGAAGGAGATCTGGGCAACCTGCTCCACTGCCTGGCTGTCAGCGTGGGGAAAATAAAAATCTTCCGTATACCTACTTTGAACCTCTCTTGTTTCTCTTTATGCCTATTGGCTCTTGTCATCCTGCAGTTCCCTATTGTGATGAGCCTGGCTCTATCTCCTTGATGAGCTCCCTGTACGTACCGGGGCTTACTGTGAGGTCCTCCAACAGCCGTCCCTTTTTCAAGCCCAACCAGCCCTCATGCCTCAGCCTTTCTTCACAGTGCAAGTGCCTTGCACCAGCCTTGACCATCCTGGTCACTTTCCACTGGACTCCCCCAAGAGAGACATCTGTCTTTCTGTACAGGGAGGCCCCAAACTGGATATAGTATTCTTGGTATGGTCTAACAAATGCTAAATAGAGAAGGATAATCTTCACCTGCTTCCTGTGCTTCTATTACCACAGACCTGGATGCAAGGCAGCATAGGACAAGCTCATGCTCAGCTCACTGTCCCCCAGGTTTCCCAGAGTCTTTTGCAAAGACCTGCTCCCCGGTCCATCAGCTTCCAGCCTGCATCACTGGATGTGTTTTTTCTGCCCAGGGACAGGACTTTGAGTTTGTTGAGTGTCATGATGTTCCTGTTGGTGCAGTCCCTCAGCCTGCCTAGGTCCTTCTACTTGGCAGTACTCACTCCAGCTTATCCGTTTAGTTCCCTCCCATGTTGAATTTGGGTTCCTTGGAAAATCAATTTTTTCCTGTCTACAATAGTTTTTTTATATAAAGTTTTTCTTGCTTACTGGATGGAAATACTTAAAAACAAATGAACATTAAAATGTTTATCAAAAACAATCAGTATACTTCTATTCCAATATTTATTCATTGCCTTGCATTCTGCATGAGGTTATGCTCTTAGCATGTTGCAAAATGGGGCTAGTAGAGAATATCTGTAAGTATTTTCAGTTTGTATTACCTATACTGCCTGGCAAATGAATTTAAACTGAAACTGAAGGCCTATGATTTGATGCAGCATATAAAAAAATCTGCATGTTTTAGGCACCAGATTGCTTTACAAATGTATTCCTTACAGTCTGGCTCTAGGCAGCTGGAGCTCATAATATTCCTACTAATGGATGCTGTGGGCAGGAAGAGACAAGAAGTATATTTATACATACACTTCTTGGAACCACAAAATATTTGCTATGATGCAATTTTCCCTAGCATATATTTTTTTCATAAACAGAAATAAATGTGACAAAATATAACATATGACTAGATCAGCAAAGTCATATTGATCTAGTGCCTACTAACTGAATTTTTGGAGTACATGTGCAGCTCTGAGTTAAGCATGTCAAAGAAATAGTTAGGCATCTCAGAATGGCATAAAATTTTCCAAGTAAATTTCCTGCCTGAAAAAAATTATATCTTATTTCACTTCAACAACACATTTTCTTTAGGGAAGAAGCATTTTCTTTAAGGGACGGAATAAGTCTTTTAAGGATTAGCTACAAAAGTTGTAGAATAGTGCTGATACATCTTCTACTCACACAAAGATCAACATCTGACTTGAGATGTTCTGCTTGGGACATATTCTAAGTTCCCTCTTCTCTATTTTCTAAAATATTTCAAGCTAACATCTTTTCAGAGGACTGTCCTATGCAGTAGTTTAGAGCGCAAATAAAAGGCAGGTCTTACTTCTCACCTTTATGATATCTTTATCTTTCACGAAAAATTAAATATTCCAGAAGTAAGGAATCTGCAATAGAGCTGTGCAAATGACACTTTGCCAAATCCTCACTTCATCCTCATCTTCATTTCATTCATATTATAGGCATTTAGTACTGGGAGGACACAGTTATTAACACAGAAGATGACATTCTGACATATAAATATCTGTAATACAAAAACCATCAGGTCTGTAATATTGAGGCTGTTCTCCCGGATTTTGAGCACTGGACTGCAGCGAGCGTGCCTGATGACTAAGCGCCAAAGGGGATTTATAGCAGCGCCAGGCTGCTCGGAAAACCTGAAACTCCTTCAGGCACTGATAAGGAGTGCCAAGAAAGATCAAAGGACACGCGGGGTGGTCTTTGTGGATTTGGCGAAAGCCTTTGACACAGTGAACCATCAACACATCTTCCAGGTCCTGGGTCAGAAGGGGGTTGATAAACATGTTATCAGCCTAATCCGTGACCTATATACCAACTGTGGAACTACCGTGGAGGTGGGAGGCCAGCGCTTGGATAGGATTAAGGTCCTCGGGGGAGTGAAGCAAGGAGATCCACTGACCCCGATTCTTTTCAGTTTAGTCCTGGATCCTTTGTTGTGAGGTCTAGAAAGTAAAGGAGCAGGTTATAAGTATGGAGAACAGCTAGTGACATCATTGGCATTCACAGGTGACCTTGCCCTGCTCAGTGACTCTTGGGAGGGTGTGAACTGGAATAATAAAGTGGTGGAGGACTTTTGACATCAAACTGGGCTGCGGGTTCAAGCCTCCAAGTGCCACGGGTTTTTAATCAGGCCAACTAAGGAGTCGTATACCATCAACGACTGTGACCCGTGGACAATTGCAGACGTGCAATTGAATGTGATCGAACTGGGCAGTTCAGAAAAATATCTAGGCCTGGGGATAGATCCTTGGATAGGGATATCCAAACCTGAACTGCATGAGGCATTGTCCCTCTGGATTGATAATATTGGGGGAGCCCCTCTAAAGCCATTTCAGAAGGTCGACATCTTGAGGAGTTATGCAATCCCGAGGTTACTGTTTAGTGCAGATCATGCAGGCTTGAGTGCCACTCACCTCCAGTCCCTAGACCAGATGATAAAATCTGCCATCAAGAGCTGGTTACACCTGCCACCGAGCACGTGCGACACCATCCTCTACGTTAGTTATAAGGATGGCGGTCTGGGACTCCCTCGTCTGGCGAGCCAGATTCCAAACATACAGGCTTGCAGGTTGTTACAGATCGCCCAGTCCAATGATGACATCACTCGGAATGTAGTCCGCCAGGAAGGGATCCAGGAGGAGGTGAGGAAGGCTTGGATCTCGTCGGGAGGGCGTCCAGACAAGGTTCCAT
>VZSV01000287.1:414217-424783 GCA_013398735.1 Nothocercus julius
GCTCACATAATTGGTTACTGCCCTGCTGTCCAAGAAGCACGGATGAAGAGGCATAACAATTTGTGTAGTTTGCTGGCTGAGGAGGCTTGGGGACTAGGATGGGAGATTTACTTGGAGCCCTATCATAGGGATAACACCAACGAGCTTTTCAAGCCAGATGTGGTTGTGGCTAAAGGGACCTGTGCAATCGTAGTGGATGTTACAGTCTCCTACGAGAGTGGGATAACAATCTTGAGCGACGCAGCGGTGGCGAAGGTGAGCAAATATCAACATCTTAGAGAAGAGGTCTGGGTGTTGACATCTGCCTCAGAAATTGAATTTGTGGGTTTCCCAATAGGGGCATGCGAGAAGTGGCACAATGGCAATGAGGGACTCCTCACCAACCTCGGACTCTCCTCAGGCCGAATTAAGAGGATAGCGAGAGTCTTCTCCCAGAGGGCTCTCCTATCCTCTGTGGACATAATACATATATTTGTGAGCCGGGTCAAACAGGTTTAATAACCTGTTTGTAAGCGGGGGGTTAACAATTGGCTTTAGATTGGCATCTGTCCCCCTAATTAATACCATCCCGCTCCAGCTCCATACTAAAATTATACTAACCCTTTCCCCGACCCATAACATCTGGTCCATCTGCAACAACCAGATTCTCCTTCCAGGGGATTAAAACATGTTTTGGTCCCCTGTAGCTGTAGGATCTGGTCCTTGACTCATACAATTTGGCTGTGCAGGGACAGTGGGAGTGTAATATCTCATTCCCTTATGACGCGTCCCATTTAACACTGGATCTGACGAAGTGGACAGGCCACCTAAAAGCTGGAAGAGGTGCCTTGCGATTGCAAGGTTCAGTAAACAGCACAGAAGATGACATTCTGACATAAAAAGATCTGTAATACAAAAAGAAACAAACATTGCTGTCATTCACTAGGCTACTTCTTAAGAATAGCAGTTTGGAACTTGGGGACCACAGTGAAGACTAGATTTCTCCCAAATGATTGCTCTAGAAGACACTTGACTTCCTCAGTAAGGTACAGCAAAGAATCCATAATAATAATAATAATAATAATAATAATAATAATAATAATAATAATAATAGTAATAATTACAGAGGATTAAACTGTCATGAAATAATACCTTCCTCATACCAAAAACAATTGTGTGGTGCCATACAATTGGAGACAAGGGTCAAATGGGCACCTTCAATGTCTGTTTTCATAAGGGAAATTTTAGTATATCTAAAGAGATAAAGAGATGCTAAAGATGTCTTTGACATTTTCCACTACCATTTATTTTTAACATAATAATAAAAATACAACTACTACACTTGCATCTTTACACACTTAAATAACCAGAGTCAGCTTTTTCAGCCTAGAATGAAGACAATGATGATAGAAAAGAAATTTGGCCGCTGTATACATTCAGATTGTCAACATGTGTTCAATTAGTGCTTAGTAGGGTGTGAATATACTACCATCAAAAATGGACTGTTACTAGTAGCTCTTGTCACAGAGCCCTTAAAAGGTGACGAAGTTTTAATAAGTTTTAGCCAATGCCCATCCCAAACTGGATTTGAAAAAAAAAAAAAAAAAAAAAAAAAGAAAAAAGACTTACAGATGAGAGCCTCCCCATTGTACTTTCAAAATGAAAATTGGATTGAGAATTGGCTGGGTGGCAGAGCTCAGAGGGTGATGATAAATGGGGCAAAATCTAGCTGGAGGCCTGTGGCCAGCGGTGTCCCGCAAGGGTGAGTACTGGGCCCGGTGCTGTTCAACTTGTTCATCAGTGACCTTGGACGAGGGCACAAACAAAGCGCGCCCATAGCAAGTTTGCAGATGATACCAAATTGAGTGGAGTGGCCGACACTCCAGAGGGCTGTGCTGCCATTCAGAGGGGCGTAGACAGGTTGGAGAGTTGGGCAGAGAGGAACCTCATGATATTCAACAAGGACAAGTGCAGGGTCCTGCCCCGGGGCAGGAATAACCTCAGACACCAGTACAGATTGGGGGCTGACCTGCTGGAAGGCAGCTCCGTGGGATTTGGGAGTCCTGTTTGACAACAAGTTAACTGTGAGTCAGCAAGGTGTCCTCGTGGCCCAGAAGGTCAATGGGATTGTGGCCTGCATTAGGAGGAGTGTTGCCAGCAGGTCGAGAGTGGTGATGCTGCCCCTCTCCTCAGCTCTGGTGAGGCTGCAACAGGAGTACTGGGTGCAGTTCTGGGCTCCCCAGTACAAGAGGGACTTGGAACTTCTAGAGAGGGTCCAGTGTAGAGTGACAAAGATGATTAAGGGACTGGAGCATCTATCTTATGAGGAAAGACTAAGCGAGCTGGGCCTGTTTAGCTTAGAGAAGAGAAGACTGAGGGGAGATTTGATCAATATGTAAGTATATAAGTACCTAAGGGGACAATGTAGGGAGGATGGGGCCAAATTCTTCTCAGTGGTGGCCACTGATAGGACAAGGGGTAATGGGTACAAGCTGAAACACAGGAAGTTCCACCTCCATGTGTAGAAGAATTTCTTTGCTGTGAGGGTGACAGAGGCCTGGAACAGGCTGTCCGTAGAGGTTGTGGATTCTCCTTCTCTGGAGATCTTCCAAACCCACCTGGATGCCACCCTGTGTCACGTGCTCTAGGTGTCCCTACTTGAGCAGGGGGGTTTAACTAGATGATTTCTAGAGGTCCCTTCCAACCTCAACCATTCTGTGATTCTGTGATCAAATCTCATGTTATCAAACTATACTTGTTAAGTTGTTATCAAATTGACCTTCCACTTAGAAACATTTGAGGACAATATCTCATCTATTTCTATCTGGAATGCATAGGCTAAAAAAGAAACTTATTTACTTCTGTCAAAAGCAGGGATAGTGAGGTCATATATTCAAGGAGAGATGCAATATTTTCCATATCATTTCCATTATATGTGGTATTTTCCGTATCTTGTATCATGTTAATATGAACATATTAACAAAGGTTGAAAATGAGGGACAAGAAAGAGGAATGTTTGTAGTTTTAATTTTCTCCTGGTGAATTAGATTTGCTTTAAGAGAAGGATATGATAGCCTTTGTTTTTAAGTTTTGGTTTAGTTTGTAATGTCAAAACCAAATTCATATTCCAGATCCTTTATCAAATAATTTCAACTAAGAGATATTCATGCTGTCACTATATAAATGGTGGGATTTTATTGTAGATATTCTGTTGTTAAGTTTTTTAATGTAAATTTGAAATATCTTTTTTTTTTTCCAGAAAATGATTATCAGTTTTCATAGGGTTTTTGGGGTTATTTTAAGGTAACCATATAGTGACAAGCCATAAAAAACGCTGCTCAGCTGCTCCATAACCCATCAAGCTTAAAAAATGCATGTACTGTGAAGCAACCTGACCTATTCTGAAAACCTGCCGATTTATCTTTTAGATTCAAGACTGGTTATTTCTACATTATAAATCTTTCCTCATTATATTCTCACTTTCTTTTCAGTCATGTATAGCATACAAGATTAGTAGTTGAAGTTTTACATATTTGTTCAGTAATATATTTTTGAGACTTGTAGTGCAATAGCAGAGACAGAATTGCTAGAGGTTTGACAAAGAAATAATAATCCATATCCTTAAAAAAGCTTGAAGTTTTCACTCTCAGCCTTCTAACACGGCTACTCAAGAGGGACATCACATATCTAAAGAAAAATTGTAATGTTCCTAGTAGTGTTTAGCTTAGTATCAATAATAACCAATAATTTCATCTGGAATAAGCCTTTATGCTTAGTTATGTCATTTGCAGGGCAAATAAAGAGAGAGGGAATTAGATTTTTCCCTAATACAATCTAGTTTAAACAACTGGGAAAATGAATCATAGTAACAAAAGAATTTGATTTTTTAAAAGAGGTAAAATATAATGTAGTCATTTTTATGAGTACATTGCCAGAGAAATTCTGACTGTTTCATTACATTTGCCCTGTCAGTAAGATGCATACTTCAGTAGATAAAAATGCATTATGTGTGGTTTCATCTCAGTATAATGAGGTCTATTTGGCTGATCATAATTTATCTGGTACAAGACAGAAGAAAAAAAAAAAAAAAAACACAGTCTTATTGGTTATGTGGAGGCTCTTTTGAAAATGAAATGTCTAGGAAAACCTAAAATCTTTTTTTTTTCTTAATATCCTATTACATTTGCAGATGTTTTAAATCTGAAAGCATTGTATTTTATAAGCAATAATGCTCTCAGTTATGAAATTGAGTAGCTTACCATGGATATTCCAGAAGGAAAAGTTTACACAATTCTTAGTATGCACAGAAAACACAAAAAAATGGGTATCCAAGAAAATAAATAAATAAATTAAAAATAAATGTAATTTAAAATATGCCCTCTAGGTGATGTTGTTTACTATGACTGAGGTTAGGGAGAAAAATAGTATCAATTTTAATCCCATTTCACAGAACCCTAGAGGTAAGAGATAGGAAAGACCTACAGTCTCCACCAACCTTTTGTAAATGCAGGATTATTAAGGTGTTTTCCAATAATTTTACTAGACCAGCTTTAAATCACATTTAAAGACTTCCATTTCTCTCTGTAAGTTACTTCACAACTTTCTGGAAGATTATATTGCTGTCATGAGAAAACAAGCCAGGAGGCAAGTAAGCTGATATAACCTACCAGGAAAGTCAGCTGCAGGTGATGTTCTGAGCTTGCTGAGGCACCTTGTCAGATCTCAGACCCTGACTGAAGGATGCCATGAGTTTCATGTGTTCTTCTGTGACGTCAGCTCTGGGAGGCGGGGTGGCGTGGCTCCATATCTGGCTGTCCCGTTAATAAATAATCAATACTGGATACCCATCTGGATTTAGGTGCTCAAAGATACCCTAGACATAATAATACAGACATAGCAAATTCCTTTCACAAGACACTCCAGGACTCACAAATGTTCAAGGGGAGGGAAGGAGGTCTGGGACATCACTGTACAGTGAAGAAAAACCTCTGCAAGACTGAAAATAAATTCATCAGAAAGTATCTCAAGTTTTATTTTATAACCCTTCCTCACCATTAGTCTTTTAATTTTAATCTCCTTAAAGTTTGGGTTATTAATTTGCTTCATACTTAAAGATGTGAAAATGTTAATTGTATAACAATAAAGACAGAATGAGACTGTCAAATATCTACCTATTTCCAGAGTGCATACTGGTGATTTGGAAGGGTGTTTGCAATCATCTCAGTGATTGTTTTTAATTCCTTTTTATCACCTACAAGACAGAACATCATTCATAGGAATTCTCTTTATTATTACTGCCTTTTTATGTGGGATACTGTCATTTTACATCTTACATTTTTACCACACTACCTAAAAAGCTAGAGTTTATTGTTAAAGAATTCACCAAATGGAAATGAAAACTGTATGATTATAACAGAGAAGTTCTTAGAAATCTGTGGTCTGGAAAAAAACTGTGCATAATTTTCTAAGGGTTTTAAAAGTAAGTGTCTCTTCAGCACAGAATTTTAATTAATAGAGCTGTCTGTTCTTCTCAAGGTTTCTAACCACACTATGCATAGTCAGTACTTGAGCAAAAGTCTGTCAGCAACTGAGACTCCAGCCTTGAGAAAGAAATGGAGTCTTAGTGAAATCAAGATTTGTCATTGCTCTGTTGAGCAAGAAAGTTTTATTGTTGCTTCTCTATAGGGTCTTCATGCATTTCATTTTATGAAATACTTGGACAAAACATATAAACAATGCCCTGAAAAAATACCTAAAAAACTGTTTTGTCTCCTGTACCCCTGTGAGACAAAGAATATCTTCTGCTAGGAATCAACCTTCCAAACATAGCGATAGCTCAAAAAAGTGAGGGGACAGTTGTGTGGCATCCATACCTGTGTGAAATTTCTGGTAACTAGAAGATTAGAGAATATGCCAGGGAAAAAAATTGTGTCAGTGTTCTCCTTAAATACCTACCTAAGCACTACTCTACTAAGCCTTATGTAGACTTCACCTAAGCCAGTGTGAGTCACTGGCAGGATGGCGTCCCTTTCTTTGAATCTGAGTTGTGCTAAGCTATGTGTATTTGTCACTCTGGGTAGTGCTATTCTAGAGTTTTCCAAGACGTGGTGGATTTGTTCAAGGCCATATCAAAAACCTGGTCTATATCATGCTAATTAAAACAGCTCTTAGGACCTTTCAGTAAATATGAATCCCCATAAATGAATTCTCCTTTGTATGTTGAAATGGAGGGATCATTTAATAATTTGAGCACACACATTTCAAAGACTTTGAACTGTGAAAGAAAGGACAGTCACAAAGTTATAGCAAACAGTTGTGTCAAACTGAGAACAGAAAGAAAAATAAAGCTTGGTCTACTAAAATATCAAAATATCAAAAGAATATTAAAATCAATTCAACAGAATATGTCACACATTTATTTATTCAAGATAGAACTAAATGCTACTTAGAATGGTGGTGAAATAAGCTACTAAATGCTAGCTAAACGTATCTTGAAATTGGTAGGCAAGATTGCAGAACCTCTGATGTAATGGCAAGGGATGTATTTTATGCTCCCAAACTGTACTAAGCTGAGAGAATTCTCTTGAATCTTTGATATACAAGGTTTTGTGCTTTGGATTATAAAAATACAGGTTAATTGCTTGTTTATCAAAACCTTGAGAAGGCTTGCTCTGTTGTTATTGTTATTTTTTAAGCTTCATGTGGGGATGTAAAAGGTCTTGAAGCTGATACATAGATTCTTCTCACCACAACACCTTGCAAGTGAAGGAGGAAATAATATTCTTTTTATGCTGATAAAAAAAAAAAAAGAGAGAGAAGCTTGCTTTTTTTCCTCTGTTGCTCCATTTCACCATTGGTTCTGCTGAATTTATTGGAGATGAGTCCTTAAAATGCCAAGAGCAGATCTGAAATGCTACATATAGATTATTTTTAGGAATGAGCGTCCTTGATAAAATATCGCAATTCATGTATATGCAACATGTTAAGTATACTCCAGTGCTATAATCCTGATTTACATTTGTAACAGATGATAATTAGTGTGCTGGAAGAAAATAAAAGGCAGAGATGATGATGTGGTGAAGAACTTGATTAGTGGCAACTCTAAAGAGGCAGATGTGAGAGCCGAGAAACTCATCAGCTTACTCTTTTTTTCCCTCTCCTCTCCTCTCCTCTCCTCTCCTCCTGTTTTCCCTGCCCCTTGCCCTGCCCCTTCCTCTTTCCCCTTTCCCCTTTTGTCATGGTATTTGAAAATCAGCTGATTGACCCCAAGTATAGAAGAGAAATATTTCTTTGTATTGTCACCAAGAAAAAATAATGCATTTTTGTAGGATGATGTACTATTTCACTGTGAAAGGACAGACACCAAAAATGTCAGATTTTTTTGCAATATTTGAAAAGTGAGAAAAGGCTCACACAAGTCTTATTCTTGTGTAGATTGTATAAGCCCCACAACCGCCAAATGACAAGATCAGCATAGATCTGAATAGCCTCTTTCTTTCATAGAAATATCTTCAGTGAGTCCTGGGCCAATATATTCCTTTGAAGAATATAGAACATATCTTTGTCCAGAAGAATGGGAAGAGAAGATCTGAGAATATGAAATATAGTAGAAACAAAGGTGAGGTTCAGGCAGGTAGATGAGGATACTATGGAAGAGAAAAGACCTAAGCCTTTACAGGAAAATCATTATTTTCTTGTTCCTTTTGCTTAAAAGAACCTGGAATATAGAGCCTTAAATAAGGAAGACAAGCATACCAAAAGCATAACTTATAGAGAAATAAATTAATCTGAGCAAGGATTAAACAAGATTATGAATGAAGAAGAGGCCAATCAGAAGTAAAAAAATATGCTAATGTAATGAATTACAACAAGGCAGGCAATGTAGTTAGGGTAAGGACTGCATAGGCCACTTAAGAAACCAAGGTTGAGTAACCGAAAACATTGTAAGCTAAAGGGATCTGTTTGAGCAACAAGTTGTATAAATTACATAAGATTCTGTTGCAGAACATGAAACTAGATATTGGGGTAACTGGGCATACAATGCATGGAAACATGAGATCAAATGCTCTGGAGACTATGTTTAAAAAAACAAACATAAAAATGTACTGTATCCATGGTAAAATGACACTGCATTTGTAATGAAGTGTTTGCACTGGTGCAGGATACACCAATCTTTTACACATAACAATATTTTCCACCAATAATTTTTGCCACTAAGTACGTGCCACGGGGCAGAAGTTCCAACATATTGCAGAATCAGCATGGAAGCGACATGAAAAGAAAGTATAAGAGGATAGTCTGTTCCCCTGGGATCTACAACTATGTCATCAGTTTTGCACCTTTAAACCGCACAAACCTTCAAATTAAGTTAAACAATCTCTATCCTAGAGTACATCTAGTGTTACATCTACAGTTGTTTTTTTTTTTGTTATAAAGATATCAGTATCAGATTTTTTTCCTTTTGACCGCAGGTAAAAGCAAAGAAACTAATCTATAAAACAAGGAAAAATCCCATAGTTTTGTCTCATATGAACACTTATTTAAGAAGCTTAATGCGTTCTATGTAAAAGACATGTAACCTTTTATGCAGACAGTTTCTCTTTTCTCTCTCCCAAAGGAAAGAAATTACCTTTTCCCTCTCTGTTGAACTACAGAAGAATGAAAAAAAAAATGCTTGAAAAGAAGTAAAAATCTCTTTTCTTGGAAAGTGTGGGGCTCCTGCTCCTTCATGAGGGGCTGTGCAATGCCTTGCAAAGACTTTCTAGATTTCACACACTTATGCAAGATGTGTTCTCCCTTCAGCAGCAACAGCAGCAAAAGAAAACTGTCTAGAGCTGAGCTCCTTTTACTCTTACAAAAACATCAATATTTTAACTAAGGACAGAAACTGCATCATATTTCTTTCTCGGTCACTACTAAATTTTATCCGCACTCCCACTGTTTTTTTTTTGGCTATCTGATTTAGATAATATCAAACATATAACCATCTGCTTTTTATCTACTTGTGTTTATATTATAAATGATTCCATGATGCTTGACAGGCAGAAAGTCTAACATGTTGCCTCTGACTTGTGGTGATATTTCTAGATCTGGGTAATTGCTGAGTATCTTTTTCTGACTTTGTTGACTGCCCATGGATTTCACATGGAAAGGTGCTGGGCTGATACTTTGGCATGGGCTTCTCTAGTAAGTAGTTCAATACTGCTACTCTTCAAGGCATAACTGAGCCATGCCAATCTGACCAAGGATTTTTGGTATTTTGGGACAAAAATATATCCAAGCCTTTGTGAATTTGCAAAACATTCTGGTGCTGAAATCTGGTGTAAAAACACCACCTAAACAAATATGCTGTGCTAGAATGAAATAAAGAGGACAAGGTTTGGCAGACTATGGGTTTCGCTTATATGTTCTGTGTTATTTTATGCTTCAGATTATCACTGGCCTTCTCACTTCTCTAGCTGGCTGAACCAAAATCAAAGATTTGGAGTCAAATTTTTGTGGCTCTGAGTGATACAACGGGATTATAGGATTCTCAATATAGTAACATTTTTACCTTCTGGTACCTAGAAACACAGTCATAGTAAGATTATGAGTAAGAAAATGTCTCCTCTCAGCTTTTGTCAGCTGAAATAAGCTTTTTGATGGTTTAAACTATTTTTAAACTTTCTTGAATAAAATTATTTACAATTTAGCATTCACAGCTTTATTAGACTTTCTTGCAGAAAGTGACAACATTGCTCTGAATACTCAGCATTTACCAAATATACAAAAAAAAAAAAAAAAAAAAGCATTTTACCAAAGAGGAAAGGTTGATTTCCTGTACCTGTACAAACATTATTTTTAAAAAAATATGAATTTTTATAAAAAATAATGTCTGTGCATATTTCCTACTTTATTTTTTAAAATATTGTCAGATATTAAGTGCTAGCAAGAACTATGATATTGAACAACAACAACAAAGTAATAAATTACCTTGCTGGTTAGTTCTGTATTATGTCATTGTTCTGAAATACAAATGATCTTTGATTTTTTTTTCTAAGTGGCAGAACTCCTAAAAAGAAATGCTTTTTTTCCCCCCTTTTTGTTTCATTTGATACTTACTGGAAGAAATTTGCTGCTGGAAAGAGATGCTTCTTTTTTATTCTAAAACCTTCTCTATTTCTCATTAAAAAAAATAATCTTTTTTTAAAGCGTGGGCTATTGATTCCTACATCTGTATGTTCTACACATCAAACAGACAGTATCTTCTTCAGCATATGTATTTTTCATTAGATAAATATTTCCAAAGATAAAGGGAGGATTATGATATTATATTAACTTGTTTTCATTAAAGTTTGAAAAAATGTGCAAATATTGTTTTTGAATTAGCATTACCATTCCTTTAGCTATACATTCTATTTATTTTTTCTGAGTTAAAATCTTTTTGCATTTCACATACACTCCATTCCTCTCCTGAAGAGAATTTGAGCTAATTTTGATGGAATTCCCTCAATAAAGGTCATAAATACTAGTATAGTTGCATGGAGATTTGATAAGGTATTTACAAATCTTTATAGTTCATTTAAGTGTGGCTTGCATGATACAACA
>VZSV01000287.1:424928-437616 GCA_013398735.1 Nothocercus julius
ATTATATCCCCAAGCAGGACTCCTATATCAGTGTACTGTCCATACTATTTATTATCCAAGACCATTTACTTCACTTTGCTTTTACTGCGATCATCGCTGTGATAATCTAAGCATCTTTGAGGCTTCCCTCAAAGAGAATACAACTCGTCATTTGAGGGGGCAAACAAAAAAAAGAACAAAAGACTGCACTGTGATACATGTTTTAAAATCAAACAGTATATGCATAACATAAACATCCAAATTATACTCTTTTGCTTGAACATGAACTTCTGTACAGTTTGTTATATATAAGAATTATGAGATATTTATATATTTGTTTAGTTCTTCTGTTAGTCTACTTGGGAAAAAACAGCCATTTCTTTCCTCCTTCTTGCTCATTAATCAGCAAATATTCCTGCTCATGCAGTGATTCACTGAAACATTAAATTATTTAGCACCTTCTGCTACAGGGACAAAGAAACTCTCCTAAAAGCTTAAAACTCTGATCATATTTCAGACTTACAATGTGCTGTAAAATCTTTAAATTCTGCAGCTTTTGTTTTGACTTTTTAGTGAATTCGCTCCCTTGCTTACCCCCTCCCTTCTCCTATCCTTCTGTGCAGTGGCAAAAGGTTGCCATGAGAATCTCTGAATTCTACTTACATATTTTCTATTACCAGTTCCTTAAGTACAAGCATCCCTGATTTTGTCACTGTTTGCACAGCATTGTCTATCTTAAAATGAATAAATATTGTGTAGTCCTTGTTAAATTACCTGACAAAAGTCTAGTTACATTTAACAGAGGCCTGGCAAGGAGCAGAGGCAGGTGAGGGAACCCCATTAACCTTCCTAGTGAAAGAGTAACACTGACTTAACTACTCCCAAACCCACACAAGGAGAATGTCTATATTTTTACCATGCTCCCTGGCACAAACCCCATAGCTAAAGAAACTCTGTCTCCTGAATGCCAGGCAAATTACTTTTTTTTTTTTTCTTTTTTTCCAAAAGAGTTGTGGCATGTAGGGGGAGAAATCTGGGGTACCCCAGACAGCATTTGGGGTTTATACCAAACTCGCTGTGGGATTTTGTAAGGGCTCAGATTGCAGGAATATGTCAAGCTTTCTATGGGATGTTTATAGGAAAGACCTAAGGCAGGGAAAGGGAAGGATGCCTATATCTATCCATTTACTATGAAGAGGACTGACAGACTCAAATGTAGACATCTGTACTGTTGATGTCCAAGGTTAGGTGAGATGCAACAATACTTAGTGTCTGAACCTATTGACAACATGTAACTTGAACCTCTAAATGTCCCAGACATTTCCAACCCATTTATGGCATTTTTATCACATATTTGTGTATTACAAAATATGATGCATATATAGCTAGCCTTCTACTGTAGATATTCAAGAGTCTTCAAAGGTCAAGAACAAAGAACTGACCATCTCCCTTAAAATGTTCTATTGCACACTGCCGTATTTTCTGTTGCAAATAAGAGTGACCCTCACACAATATATCACAGGTAGGTCAATACGCTGTTGTTGTCCAAAGTAATTCATTTACTGTTGCATTGATCTACTCAAACAAGAGATTCAGACAAGGATCTGCAAATTTTATTTTCTCTCCTCTGTACTGGCCAATCACATAAGAAATATTGCACCCACTGTTTACAGCACAGTTTAGAGATTATTAGTTTAGATTGTATCATAAACAAGTAATAAGTCCTATATCCACTAGAATATAGCTGCTGTCTGGAAATAGCAAAGAATATTTGGTTGCACCCCAAGATACAGCTGATCTTCATTTGTGTACTGCAAAATCAGTGTCACCTTTCAGCTGAACGGGATTACATATTCCTTCACAATATTTTAAAATTTTATGCTTTTGGAATCCTCTTCGAGTGCCATCATACAAATTAATTCCTCTTTTACTGAAGCATTGCTATAATAAAATTTTCAGTTTGAGATTTTTTTTTTCAAATATCATGTCAATTAGTATGCAACTATTTAAATAATAATAATAAACAAAGAATTCCTCAAGCTGTCAACTTTGCAATCATATTAAAAACATTCCCTGAATGTCAGCTACAATCAGTGAAAACTAACCTAGCTATTGAGCAAATTAGGAAAGTATCAAGTTCACACTCTATTACCATTTGCCTAAAAAACAAAATGGTTTAAGAGATCTTTTCCTCAGTAATTATTATAGCTTGGGATTTTTTTTGTTGTTGTTGTTATCATAATATCCTAAAAATAAAATGAAAGTAGGAAAGTAAAATCCTGTGATATAGATCAGCTGTCTTTTGTTTCTATCAATCTACCTTTTTTGTTCATGTTGAGTAGCACTTATTTCAGATGCAATCTCATTGCAATTCACTTGAATTACTCTAGAGTATAACTGAAGTCACAAGACGATGACATATTTCCACGAAGGCTCTGTATAATTCTGTAAGAATTTTTCTCTGTTGGAAAACTTGTTTAAGACATTACCATCCTTTCCTGCTTGAGCCTGCTCCTACATGTACCAGTACCAGATTGTGCATAGCATACCTGTGCTGACGCACTCCTTAAGAGGAGTTTTCCAAGGGTGACCACAGAAACGATGAGGCTAAAAAAAAAAGCAAAAGCAAAACAACAACAACAAAACACACAGAATTTATATAATTGTTTTCTCTCACAATTTTTACCTAAAGTGATATAAGATGGTTCTCCTTTGCTGTATATTAATATCACACAATATACTTTTATGTGCAGAAATTGAAGAACTGAAAACAGATCCTTTCCCCCAGCAACTGACTGTAAAAAAAATGCTATCTGCAATACTCTGGCCAGACTCTTTCCACCATCTAATAATGGTCATTGTCAAGGACTGAATTATATAAGTTACTAATTCTGTGTTCTGAATACCTACACGACTTCCCTAGATATTTTGTCCTTTTTTTCCTCTTAGTTTTGCTAGTCTTACCTACCTTTATTTTCTCCTTCCTCTTTGTTTCCTTGTTTTTCTTTTCCTTTCTATAAGAATATTTGATAAAAACCATATTTACTTTTAAACAAAAGTCATAATTATACGAACAGTGAAGTTTGTTGTCTAAAGTGACATGCAGCTTTTAAAATTATTTGGAGACTCAATAAGCAGCAAATAAGAATTATCCAATAAATAGCTATGGAAATGATGTCAAAGATGTTATTTATTTTGAACAACTTTGAAATTCTTATTGAGTATGTATTAGGCCTCTTTTAACTTTATATTCAGTTATTAACATAACCTCCTCACTAAACCGTAGATAATATAAAGTAAGATTATGCATTCGATCTGTTATTGCTGGAAAATAATAATAATAATAATAATAATAATAATAATAATCTAGTAATATAAGTAATTCATCAGTTGCAACACTTTTCCACTGAACTTTTCAGAGCGCCTTGCCAGATGAGTCAATTTAGGCAGTAGCCATTATGCAAGCTAGAAGCCGGCACACACTAAATCATGAGAGTGACTGAATTATTAAAAATAGATGTTCCCTATAACACCTGGCCCTGGAAGCAACTATTTAGTGCTTAGATATAACATGAATTTCGCAAAATAAGGTTTATAGGATTTATGTGGCCAGCAGGTTTTATGAAATGGTCTTTCTCCATGCCTTGCCTTGCCTTGCCTTCTCCTTAATATTTTTGTGGATGTCTGGCTTTCATATTTTGAAACTCATCAGAGTTTGTTGCTGTTGTTGTTTTTGTAAATTAACCTTAATTTGCATTTTAATTTGACAGTTAACATGATTAAAACCAGAATACAGGAATTGCACCTGTGTTACTAGTTCTAGAGGCATTTAACGTTATTTCACATTGAAAATTCATTATGGTAATTTTGCAAAATATAGACAGTAAACCGATGTTTCATACATCATGGAGTATAGTGTGTCCAGAAATAAAAACTTAATTTTTAATTTAAAAATATTTTCAACTCTTTTAGACAGTACTACGCAATCTTAATTGACTCTATCCCAGTGAAAAGGTCTACAATACAGATATGCTGATTACTGTGTTCTGTGCTTTCCAATCATGTTGCCCACTCCAGAGCCCACCAATATAAAATGAAGTCCGAAAATTCAGAAAAAAAGAAATAACAGGTCAAAATAACATTATAAAGAATAAAAATGTACAAAATACAACCTGCATTCATTTGAATTTAATTTCAATGCTTTGCCATTATCTCTACTCATCTATTGGACAGAGTCCAGTGCAGGGCTACAAGGATGATCAGGAGCCTGGAACATCTGCCCTATGAGGAAAGGCTGAGAGAGCTGGGCCTGTTCAGCCTGGAGGAGAGAAGACTGAGAGGAGACCTGATCAGTGTCTCCCCTCAAGGGAGGCAGTGAGGAAGATGGGGCCAGCCTCTTTTCAGTGGTGGCCACTGACAGAACTAGAGGAAACTGCCACAAACTGAAACACCAAAAGTTCCACAGGAACTTTAGGAAAAATTTCCTGACAGTGAGGGTGACAGAGCCCTGGAAAAGGCTGCCCAGGGAGGTTGTGGAGTCTCCTTCTCTGGAGATCTTCAAAATCCACTTGGACGCAGTCCTGAGCCACATGCTGTAGGTGACCCTGCGTGTGCAGGGGGGTTGGACTAGGTGATCTCTAGAGGTCCCTTCCAACCTCAGCCATTCTGTGATTCTGTGAATCATTAATTAAAATAATAACAATAAGGATAAACCAATTTCTTTTAATCAGAAAAACTCTTTGTTTCCTTGACTTCCTGTTGGTGAAGAATAATATCTGAAAGCACATGAATTATATCTCTGATTAATCAGGCTGATTTGTTGTCACAGCATTTTATGCTCTTACATTTTGAGCAAGCAGTTATACTGTAGTTTGTGCAGTGCTGATAAGAATTCCACAGTAACACTGCCTTGCAGAAAATGGTGATTATAAAGATTTTAAGTCATTTCCTGCACACTCTTGAAAAAGAAAAGATGGCCTGAAAGGAGGAAGACCTTATTAAAATGCTCACATTGTTAAATGAAGTGGTTAATAACAGCAAAAGAAACCATTTCCAGATAATTTCAGATGACAGGTTCAGTAAGCACAAGCAGAAATGAATGAAAAATAATGTAGAATAAAAGTTAAAAAGTACTTTCCCACCTGTAGAATAGTAAACATGCAGAACTATCTCACGGACAAGGATGCTGAGTTAAAACAAAGTGAGGATCTGCCAAGGAACAATCAGAGTCTATCAAAGGAAATATAGGTTTATTAATATACTTTCAAGGCCCACCATTCCCCGCTCCCTATCTCTCAATAATTCTCCTGTTTTTAATGCATTACCTTTACAACCCTCTTCTCAGCCCTGTCAACATTTTTGGTTTAAAACAGGTAAATTCACTTACGGATTTGTGTTGTTTTCTGTGAGAAAAAAAGAAATAAAAAAGAAAGAAAGAGAGAAAAATAAACTGAAAATACATCCATAAGATGTATTACTGTGTAATGAATCCTCTTATATAGAAGCAAGAAACACACTTCTGTAGATACGATGAATGTATTGTGACATTAATTTTTGACAAAATAATATTAGAAGATTTAGAATTTTCTGATGAGGCTATGATACCTATTATGCATGTACGTGTACATGTATATATATGGGTGGATAGATGGATATGTATCTGCACTATATGTGGAGGTACAAATTATCTGAATAAAAATATTTCATTTGTTATACATTCTTACTGGATTATATGTGGATAACTCCTAATAATATAAATTAACCATGCTAACAACAAGAAGAAGTCAGTAGCTAGCATCCTACTAAACATTGTCAGCCATTTTTAGATGTATTATCATTGAACACTCTTGTTATAATTTCATATTATATAGCTACACAATGCTTGATCCTTCAGGAAGAATAAATATATAAATAACACTTTGTGGTTGGAGTGGAGCTAAAGCTGACTGAACTTGAGCTTTCATTTGAATTTCAAATTACAAGATTTTTGCATTCTTTTCATTCTGTTTCTATCTCCTCATTCTCTTCTATTAATGTCATTCCCATAATACAAAAGGGATGTGGAATCTCCCCCAAAATGTAAGGGAGATTTCAGTTGAAACATCATGGAAAAGGGAGCTTGGAATGTTCAACATAAAGGCAACCTCATGGAGATGACCTTTTTAGTTCTAGAGGTAGTTTAGACCAATGCTTGCATTAGAGAGCACACTCAATTTTCCATACTTAAGAGATCCATGCTGAAAAAGAAGGACAAACAATTAATGAGGTATGTGTTCAGACCTAGGTAAACTGTGCAATGGAAAGTTCAATTGCTATAGACCTTTAGAGGGATATTTGAAGTTATTCAGCTGCCTGAACGCAGGCATCTTGTTGCCATTTTAGATACCAAAGCATGTTACATTCCTAAAATTTTCATTACTTATTTGATTTGCATTGAATGCACGGTAAGTTTGCCTCTAACAGAGATAGAGAACAATATCTGTATAAGGCCATGAAACTTCTTTCGTTATAGACATCATGAAGTATATTTTTATCAAATATATATATATATATATATTCATTTAACATATTAAGTTGAAGAACACTATCCTTGGAATTTTAACTTTATTCAAACTGTTAAGTTCTAGTGAATCTCTCTAGCTATTTCATAGAGAAATTTTTTTGGCACTGATACTGGTTTGGACATATGTGTTTTTTATCCTATGTAAAAGATGTTGCAAAAAACAGCTGATTGTTGTCAGACAGAATCAAGATGAAGAGCAGAAAGCTGATGGCTTATGACTTCTAATGAACTCCTTTATTTGTTCATTTAGGTAAATATTTGTGCAGTGTCAGTTTCTCAACCTACCCTTAGATTTGCATGACTGTTCCACCCTTTCTTGGTTGCCTGTTTTACAGGTCTGGCATCCATTTGACTGCTCTATCACAGACTTTGTCATGGAAAGTGTTTTCTCTCTTTCTCTTTGTAAAGATATCAGGGTGCTCCTCCTTGGAGGACCATGCCAGACAAAGAAAGACATAATCCTGGTTGATCGTGTGGGAAACAAAATACATGTTGCTCTTGCAAAAGTTAAGAGTCTAACCAGGAAACTCCTCTCTGACAAGGCACCTCTGAGGAGTTGCTAACGCTGATAAAGAAGATGCAGAAATACTGCTGCATAGCAAGAGGGCTGATATTCTGCAGTTTAGAGTTGAGTGCAGTGCTGGCAGGGACCCAGACTGAGGGGTCGTGCCGATGTCTCTTCCAGCATCCAGTCACAGCTGCATGCTTTATTCAGACACAGGGACTATTTTCAGCTCAACCATATAGCTATGCACTCATTGAAAGGAGATTCAAATCTGCTCTAGCAGAAGCGCACATATTCAACAGCATTGTTCATTGCACGACAGCCTGAAGAGATACTTTCAGTTATTCCCATTTCTGTCTGATTTCTTTACCAAACTGTTTGCTTCCTTTTCAAATTTGCATCTGTACATCCAGGCAAACAGGAATAGGAACTGAAAAGTGAATGGTTATGTATAATATTTGCTTCAAACCATATTATATTTCATATATAGCTGGATGAAAATATATTACTTTTCTATAATTAATTTCTAAACTTTTCTATAATTATCTTTTTCTACCTCAATTTTTTTTATGGAGTAGTATGCACAGTATGGACCTTTAAAGATTTAAATGTATTTTTATCTTTCTTGCAGAAGTACTTCAAACAGAACCACAGAATCACAGAAGATAAGCCATATTCTACTAGCAGAACATACATACATATGTATGTTCCATACATATAAGCAAAGTTAAACATGAACATAAGTATTTTAATTTTTTTCTCTTTCATTTTTGATTTCTTTTTCTCTGAATCAGGCCTAACAAATATTTTGACATGTGATATTTAAAGTATATTCAGAGAAAGATCTGACCATCTGAGTACTGAACTGCTACTCACAAAACTCTGATTAAGAGAAAAGACAACAAAGAAAACTTTTGGGGAAAATTAGATTCTCAGGTTTTTTTTTTTTCATTATTTTGTTTGATTCATTATCAGGAAATAAGATGATACAGTTTCAATGAGATTTGAATGAGTGTAGAATATTTAACATTTCAATATTTACTTTTTAATATACATAACATTCGAAAATGAATGCAAATTATTGAGACAAAAGAAAATGGAGGAAAAAAGTGCATCTCTACTTTTATTTTAACAACATATTTAAAAAGTAATATTCAATGGTAAAGTGAATAATTAGTTTAATATTTCTACATAGTTCTTAGTCACATGAATGAATGAAGAAAATGTTATATATAACCTTCATAGCCTTTACCCATACTTTAAGCAAGCAAACATTAGGAATTTCTGTTATATTTAGTAGTTTAATATCTAATAATCACCAGTGTTGCTAAATGCATGAATACGAATATGCAAATGATTTTACCAAATCAGAATAAAAGACACAGGCCAGCACTTCTGTCAAGGATTAACTATGATACCTGAAAAGATGCGTAAAATCAGGACAGACTTCCAGTGTCCTTCCAGTGTTCTTTCCCAGCCTTGAGACCGCTTTTCTGCAGCTCAGAAACAGTCCAAGCCAGAAGTTGCATTTTTTCTGTATTAATTCATGCAGTAACTTTTAAAACTCCTGCAAAATGTTTACACTCAGGTTATCCTATGGAAGTCTGTGGGTTGTTGAATAATGAAATGCCTCCTCTTATTTGTTTGAAAGGTGCTCCTCCAGTCTCATTCTAATTCCTGTATGGGAAGAAACGATGAATAAACATTCCTCAACCACCTACTCCAGGCCACATGTGATTTTAAAACTTTGATCAGATTTCCAGTCAGTTGCCTCCTTTCCAGGCTGAAAAAACCTAATCTATTAGTTTGTGCTTGAGTGGAAACCATTCAGAATCCTTCTATCTCCTATCTGTGCCCTTTTCTGCCTTCCCTGTGTTTTAAATCCTCTTGGGAGAACTGGGGAATTGTAGCTCTCTTTGATATTTATAAGGCCAGTACATTGAAGATTTATAGTGAAATAACGTATCTTTTTATTTGTTTTATATTCCTTTCCTAATAATTCTGTGTGCTACTTTTTTAACTGACTTGAACTTTAGTTTAGTCTACTTTAAAGAGTGTTTGTTACAAATTTCCTCTGAGCTTCACTCTAAGCTTCCCCCCCCAAAAAAAAAAAAAAAAAGAAAAAAAGAAAAAAAAAACTTTAGATCTTTAGGATAAATGATAAGGAAAAATACCTCACAGCTTATTATGTGGTTATCATGTAGAAGATGTTATTAGGAAATTCATTCTAATGACTTTGCTTGACACTTTAAAGTTCAAAAATAGAAGAGAAAATTAATGATTATATAAAGCTATGAATACCAGTATTAATACTATATATATATAAATAGAACTGTTTAAAGATAATTAGCCAAAAAAAATAATGATTTCAAAATGCAAGTTAAAACTTTTTCAGCTTAATTGATGAAGGTCTTTTGATGCTCTACTTCTAAGAAGGTCTTGGCTTAGGTGTTGCTGTAAATTTTGGTTATAAATATACTTGTTAAGCTGGCAACTGCAAAAATGGGAAAAAAAAGTACCTTGTAATTGTGACAGAATTCTAGATACTTCTATGAAGACATTCAGCTACTATTCACACTATTGTCTGTTCTTACTTTAATAAAAAGTTTTCCATCTATCATAACAAAATTCTAGTGCCAGCACAGAATAGATATCTGAATTTGAAGGAAAATTAAACAATCCATTCTTCAGTTTCCTACAGCTACATGTGGATATCTACTGGAGAGATGCCATGGACACAATCTCCCACAAGCAGATGTTTTCATCCTTACCACCATAAAGGAGAAAGAGCAAATGTATTTAAAATGATATTGCAAAGGGGGTGGAAGAAATACTTTCCTCAGCTTAATCCTTTATTGCCCTGAGGCTATTAGTAGACTTTAGAGTGGAATCCCTGCTGTGTCATTTTAGTAATTAGGAAAGTAATGAATAAGAAAGCTATAGATAGAGATCCCTATTACTTATGCTAAAGCCTAAGCTAGGGAAAAAAAAAAAAAAAACACTACAAATAGTAAATAACAACAACAAAAACACACATAAAAAAACAATCTCCCTCCAATAAACAGTGTTCCAGGGACTTGTATTCCTACACCCTGGGTGTTATCCTACAACATCAAGGCCCTTGATACAATAATGTTTTGAGTTCAAGCAGGTTGGACAAACTATTTTCTCACAAAAATCTTGTCCTGAGAATGCAAAGATCATGAAAAAGCTTAAGGGATGAATAACTGATGCTTGTTATTCTTCTGCTGCAGTATTTGTAGATCAGCAGAGACTTGTGGTTTATGCTAAATGTTCTGCTTAGGGTGAGTAGGTAAGGAGGATGATAGACCACATCTCTCTGAGAAGCTCAGAGTCTAACAATATCATCTGTATTTTTATTAGCTAACAAGAGAGAAATAAGAAAATTATATAGGAGGATTGTCTTTAAATGAGGCCATAAGACTTCAAAGCTTCTGCATGCTGCAGATGAAGAGGAGGGGAAAGAGAGCCCAAGGGATCTCTCTCCACATCTCATGCTGAGAAAGCTTTAAAAATCAACAGTACTCAGTGAACAGTGATGGAAGTCTTCAGCAGATATAAACCGCACAGAGAAATTTAATGGTTGAGATATGCACAGATATAAGTTAGGAAACAGTAGGCAGCCAGAAATAAACACAATGAGGAAAACAGTCTAGAATTCTGGCTTGTATTTTCTTTGCTTTCTTTTTGCATACATAGCAAAAATCTTGACCTGTTGTTTCAATTGTGTAGAAAACAGTCTGCCCTGAACCACTGAATCATGAATCTTTTTATACTGTTAAGACACTTTGGTGCTGTGGGGGGCAAAATGAAACTAAAAAATGTTGAGGCCTCACTGAATTTAAAAATTGTTCCAAAAGAGGTATTACAACTAGGTAAAGGAGAAATTGAAAGCACCTTGAAGAAAAAAGTTATTAAGATGCTGTGGACTGATTCTTGAAAACTGCTAGAGGAGCATGTTATTTTCTGATGACAAAATTTAAGGAAGAGATTACTTTAGTAGATGTTGTGACTCTAAGCAAGCCTTAAAATGTCATGTGTTTAACTGGAAATTTCCTGAAAAATGATTGTGCATATCGGCAATTTCTTCTGGCATTGGATGCAGGCAAATCATGACTTGTACTTGTCTTTCATACTTGTCGATACTCAGGATCCTAATTTAAGGCTGAAACAGATTGTGTTATTCTGATCTAAATGCAGGTACACATGAGCTGTATGTTATTGGAGCAAAATAGTTCAGTCAAAGCAGAATGAAGTGGTAGCTGACATTAATGGTGTGTTGGAGTCCCCGCATCCCATGTTGAGTCTGTGCTTGAGATATATAATTATTTGGCAAATTTTGGTTGATATAAACATTTTATTATGGTTTTGTTAAGGCCTAGCTTTATAAATCGTAATTCATAGCTATTATCTCCTTGAAGCTCCAGATCCCATTGGACATGTGTGGAGTCATAGCTGCAGTAGTAATGGAGTTGTACCAAATTTCTGCATTTTTCTTGAAAAGAATTGAACTGAGAATTGGCATATATGATTCAGGGAGTAATTTCTGTAAAATACTTATTTTATTATATCTGAAAGTCAGAAAGATTTAGATGTCTAAGGTCCTATCTTGGTGTGTTAGAAACTCTCAAGCTACCCCCAAAATAATCTGGCATGTCTGCTTTGTAGAGTGAAATAGTCAATTAGAAGGCAATTCAGGCTTATTACTTCTGTTAATGTACTGATGTGCACAGTTCATCATGTCTTAGCTTAGGAACTCTGCTCTCTTTTACATAGGACAGATAATTCTTGGTGGGGGTTAGGGGGGAGCATTTTTACCTGAAAATATTAATTATGTGTTTGAACTGCTTTGGACAAAAAAGAGATTTGCTAATGGTACCTGCAAGATTGGTGCCTTTCTTTCCACCTATGACATTATTACATACTAGTGGTACAGAAGAGGGAAAACAGCATAAGCAGATATTACAATGAGAAGGGGAAGAAAAAGGCAAATGACTACTTTCAAGACTTTGCCACTTAAATATTAGAAGAAACTTTTTGATGATGACAATTCTTAGATAAATATTCAGACATCTACACACTCTGGTTTTTTTCACTGCAAACAAATCATACCACTGAGAATTAAATCTAGACCTTTGTTAAGCATCACTTGGGAAAAAAAATATCAATCGATCAAACAAACAAACAAACAAAAAAAACCCACATGCCTTTCAGGCCTTTTGCCTCAGTGCAGCTACATAGTCGTATTTATCTTGTAAAATTTCCTACTCCAAGAATGCTGCAGGAGCCTTATGCCCTGGCTTATCTCCCAGCCATTGATGTGTACTAGCTTGGGAAAAAGAGTTACTGTGAGAAAAAGTGCAACAAGAGAGATCTACAGAGAGAGATCTCGCCTTCTATGACGGAATAACTAGATGGACGGATGAGGGGAGAGCGGCCGATGTCATCTACCTCGACTTCAGCAAGGCTTTTGACACCGTCCCTCACAGCATCCTTCTGGGCAAGCTCCGGAAGTATGGGATAGATGAGTGGACAGTGAGGTGGATTAGGAATTGGCTGGATGGCAGAGCTCAGAGGGTGGTGATCAGTGGTGCGGAGTCTAGTTGGAGGCCTGTGGTTAG
>VZSV01000287.1:438786-461668 GCA_013398735.1 Nothocercus julius
AACTAGATGATCTCTAGAGGTCCCTTCCAACCTTAAGCATTCTATGATTCTATGATTCTATGATACAGCGAGCTGAGTAAAGGAAAAAGCATGGATAGGTCCGTGCAAAACCCTTCCCCGTCAAACACAGTCTTACCCTCCTTCCAAAGCCAGACTTGTGGCTTTGCTCGTGTGTCAAGTGCACACAGCTCTGGGTTATACTTCCGGGGCAGCCCTTGCCTTTCATGGAGGCCATGACCACCAGAACATCATAGCCTAAGTGAAATCTTCCCGAGCTAAGCATGGCTGCATGCATATTAACACCAAACTACACACCACAACACATCTGAACCAAAAGAAAATATACTGCATTTGCCTGCCAATATTCCCACCATCTAAAAAGCATTACAGCCTTGACAGCTACACATACTGGAGCCTATATGCCTGCAGGAGAAGCATATAGCCAATCATCAGCTTATCACTTCTTCTTAAAAAGCATGACAGTGATTACTCACTTCCTTGTACCTACCTAGGGAGCACTCTTGTTTCAAATTAAATTTGGACCCCTAAGGCTAAATCTGAACAAGATCTAAAAAAGAAACAACAGAAAATTTCTGGGGATGGAAACTGAAGCTTTTTTTTTGTCTAAAACAGTACCTCACTGATCTTAGCAAGTTACTTTTAAATCTAGTCTAATTTGTCTTCTGAGAAAATCCTGTTTTGGATTCTGAATGGATATGATGCAAAAGATGAGTGACAGGAAGCTGAAGGATAGTTGGAAGGGAAGATGAATTGGCAAGTCTTCCACGCAGTTTGAGATCTTAAAAGTTGATGGTTTCTAGCCTTGGAACAATTGCATTAAATATGGAGCACACAGGGTCTGATAATCAGTAAAATCAACATTCTTAGACAAGTTTTTCCAAAGATCTAAGTTTAATAGGTTGTATTTCCTATAAAATAACTGGTTTCAAAGTCAAAGCACAGTAAAAATAGTCACAAATTGTAGAAATCCTGTTTATGAGAAGGAAAGGAAGAGTCTTCTTGAGGAATTCTCTAGAAATCAAAAAAAAAAAGTTTATTTATGAGTTTCTCATAAATGTTTGTCATCTTAATTAGGGAAATAACTCATTAGGTATTAGATTTGTAACAAAATGAATGTATCAACTTAACAATTCTACTATCAATGTTAATAGATATATTTCAGTCTGTAAGCAACATAACATTCAATTCATATTATCCATTTTATAAAATAAGCAATACATTTCCTGAGTTCAAGCATGTATTTTTTTTAACATACGAGACTGAGTAAATGTAGTCCTGATATTTCTTATTTCTGTGTTTTGCAAAATAATGTCCTCCTTTATTTATAGATCAAAAAAAACACCCCTTTTTATCTTCTAAATCTTTTCCAGCTTTTGTTATGCAAGATATACAAAGACATATGAAGCTGACAAGTGTCTAAATTCTCACAAAACATCATATATATTAATGCTTCTAAAAGGCAACCTCCCTGATACTCTTCACCTAAATTTAAGCTACGGTGAGGATGAAAGAAACAAAGCCTCTCAGATTGTCAGGGTATAGACGGTGTAGTTCCATTCAATGTTTACGCCAGCAGAAGTCAGACATGGGCATATCCAACAAAAAGAATTCATATCTTATTCTCCTGGTTTTTCAGACCCACTCAAAATATTCTGCACCATTAGGACTATCATCATGACATGCAACCTCTGCTTTGTGATCCTGTGTGTCCCAGTATACAGTTGCCTACTGTACATCTCCTGTATATTTGGTAGCAAATAAGCAAACAAAACAAACAAACAAACCCAGAAATTAAGATAGATACAAAACAAGGCAGCAGGAAACTATAGTATGATATATCTGTTCATGTTCTAAGCAGTCAATTAGAGCAAATGCTGTCTTGAATAGGTGCAATTATTATATAGAGATTATCTAAAAATGGCACAGCCCAGTGCTGAATGTGCACTTTATTCAATGCAGTCAAGTTACTCCTCACTTTTATTTTATTTTTACTTGTTATTACTCACTCAGAATGAGCAAATTAACCCAACAAGCATCTTGGCAGGTATGACCTGAGGGTTTTTTTTGTCAAAGTTACTAATGTTCCAAGTGTGTGATGTTCATCTCATCTTGCCTCGGGTCCCTTTTGGAGGAACTAACATACCGAAGAGCTGATTACTGAAGCTGCTGCTGTTATTAGGAAAAGAGCAGCATGAGTGATTGCCTTCTGATTGCATGAGTAAAAAGGGGACTATGGTGACTTATATATATTCTAAGCATATTTGATGTGTCTACAGTTCAGACAGTTCTCGTCAGAACCGGGGGAAAAAAAAAAAAGAAAGTTGAATTTCTTTAGAGCTTCTGATTCATACTTTATACTTAGGAATTTGGCAAAATTGAAAAGTTTGTTTTTTTTTTTTTTTTTGAATTAACTTTCTTATCGCTGGCATCAGTTACTTCTCCCAACAAAGCCTTTCCATAGCTCGGTTTTCTTGTCACATTTGGTATGTTAATTTTATCTTTGAAGTAGGTTTGTGCAAATCCTTTTGTGGACATTTCACCTCTACATGGGAAAATGCATATGTTTACAAATATGTATTTTGTACATAAAATTAAGCATAAAGCAGCAGTGATCGTTTACCTTTGACTCCCTCTTGTCAGCTACTTCATTTTCAGGACCTATGCCCTTTTGGGATCAGGTCACTCTTTATGTGAGATATTATGTTATCCTAGGCCTTCCATTTTTGCAGTGGAACTTTTTAGATATCACAGATACCTTAGGAGTTTGTGATCTTTTGAAGCTAGGCTGTCTGTTTATTTGAAGGGAGTGTTTATTTTTAAGTACAAAATCTAGGAAAACACCTGCTATGTAGGGAATTTAGCCTTCTCTATTTCCAAAATCCTAATTACAACATTTTACAATTTGATAATGAAGTTCATTTAAGAAACAGAATAAGATTTTGAGTCCCATCAGCTTAAATTGCCTCTATTTAAAAACAAAATTAAAATATTCTTAGAATATTATTGTGTCTGAATTTTCCTCTTATGTGAATATATACCAAAGCTAAGAAAATATGTCAATATTTATTTTCACCCCCCAAATTTTTAAATCATCGTTAACTGGACATTTGTGTGAGTTTCTAGCTCTTAAAAGACTTGAGTATTTTGTTCTTCAGTATTTCTATTAATTAAACTCATGAGAAAAGAGTAAATTTCTCACACATTCTACTTCAGAAATATGGCAGCTTTTTATATCTCCAGGGTCCTGGTTAAAATACTCTAGGTTGGTTCAGCTGTGAACTGCAGTAAGGATAAAAAGAGTTCATCAGCTTTTGCTCCTGACCTTTATATGTGCACTCATTCATGTAATTCTGTGTCTTGAAGATGAAGGAAATTGATGATAACTATAATGCATGTCACTGAATGTTGCTTATTATAAAACATGCGCTGAGATTTAAGGAAGCTCCTGGTACATAAATGAAGAAATTCTGAGGCAAAAAACTTCTGTCATAACTTCTCTGGTACTATATTTTTATGTTCTAATGGAGCATTTTTAAATATTTTCTTTTTAAAAAAATATGTATTTTTGTTCTGTAGAAAGTGTTTTGCTCTTGCTATATTTTGCGTTTTTTTTTTATTATTATTTGTTTATTTCTAACCTGAAGTAATAGATTGTCTGCATTTCTAAGAAAGTTTTACAGTTAACGCTTTGATAAAAAAAAAAGTGCTTAATCTTCAGCTTCTGGATACTGAATTGGTAAAACTTGTAAACAGCATTTTGGATCACCATTAAGAACTAGTTAACTGATTAAAGTTGGTTTTAGACTAATATTAAGCCTGCATGTGTGTATCATTGTACTGATTAAAGATAACCACAGAATTATTATTCCTTAATTATAAATGCATTGAGATGGGACTGTCATGATCTTCATCATTACTCTACAATGTCTTTTTCAGGTGACATGGGGAAAGAGTCTTAAAATTTCTTTATTTCGGACCTATTACAAAAAATACCAGTCACAGCATTTTATGTGATCTTTGTGCCTACTCTACTTCTATTGCACAGTTTTATAAAATAGAGTTTCTATATTCCTGTTTAAGTGTAATGTCTGGAAAAATAAAGACCTTATCTTTGACAATATTGCAGGATTATAATAAAAAAATTACAATTCAGCCATAAAACAGGGCTTCGCTGCATATTATTTTGTAAATTTGTAATGAACTTTGCCTATGTAGTTAACATAAGTTGACTGTTATTTATTTATTCCCGGGGATTTTTGTTGATTTTTGTTAGGTTAAAGAAATAAATATGATTTTACAGTGCATTTTTAAAGTATGTTATGAATAATAACAGTGAACTATAGTATGTTAATAAGAGAGGAAAAGAACAAAAACACTTTTATGGTTGCAATTTTTCCCTACTATAATTGTAATTAAATCATAGACTCTGAAGGTAAAAACTGAGATTATCTTACATCATTTTAGAACGAAGAACACTATAGCAATTCATATCTTCTCCAAGAGTACCAATGAGCAGACAAGAGAGACTGTAATGCTCATAATTGAGCAGCTACAATTTTTGTTGCATGTATTAGAAGAGCGAGAGTAAAATGGTATTACTAGACCATCTCAGATTAAGCTCAGATTTTGATTAGCACTCGACAATACCCAAATTGCCTTGCAGTCAAGCTAAAACGGTTTTTGCTGTGTTTCAATAGGAGTAAGTCACATGGTTTTGAAATCTTTCACTAAGAAAGGAAAAACATATAATCTCTAATTGTTAACTGGTGCATGTAGCTAGTCGGCATAATCCCATCATGCTAATTTAGATACTCAGTTTCTATCTTAAATGTGCCTACTGCTCTCTGGGTTGTGATAGATGAATCTTCGGTTTAGTTGGACAGTAAGTGCTTTAAGATAGAAAATATATCCTTGCTAGTCCATGCTGTTTTTTGTTTTACAAACAGTGCTGTCAGAATATGAGTCTTAAAGGACATCAAGAATATAGTTGTAAAGCTGTTTTATGTCAAGCTGCTATTTCTAATAGCAGTAAATAATATTTTCTTAGTTTTTCAGTGAGAAATTACAAATCCCAATTTTTAACTTAGTATTATATACTTAGTGTTTAAATTGCAAAATAACGCTTGCATATTACTAAATTCCTGACTGTAACCTTGATATTGCAAACAGTTCTCTATTTCACTCTAATATTATCACTATATTAAGATTTATTATTGAAATTATTTTTGAAATTTAAAAACTTTCTATTTTAATAGATACCTCCAAATGATGAAGTGTTCAATCATCTCCATTTTTAAGTTCAAAATACCTTGACTATAAAGCCATGCTTCTCTATGCTGATGAGATTGCTGAAGCATCTCATCAGGGTAAATTTCAGGGTATTTCAGGGTAAATAATCTGAACTTTTTGTGCCTTAGCACCTCAGGATCTTTCCAAGGAAATCTTTATACCCGAAATCCTGGCTTTTTAGAAACAAGGGTAATAGTGCTAACAATAATAGTCATATAGTCTGCAGAGAATCAGGGAAAATTAAATAAACAAGCTTCATTGTGTCCATTAAATTTGTAATGATCAGATATCATTGATATTAGATATTCTATAATTCGATAGAATCACATTAGATTATGTGAAAAAGTTAAAAAGAAACAACTTAGATACTATGCATGGTTACACATATGCATATGCATTTATTTGTTTATGTATTGTTGTTGAATAACTTGAATTTCCAAGAACTTCGAAAAATCTGGGAACCCTAAAGTAAGAATGCATTTGTGACCCATTAAAGCTATCTGGAACCATACGTGGAAAAACATTGATAAAATATCATGTCTTAAAAGAATGGTAATCTACATCTCAGGAAAAAAATACACCTTCATGGATGGCCCCAAAATGACCAGCTTATCTGCGAACAGATGATCCACATGATGACCAGGTTATCTATAAAATATACCTTGAAAAATTGCCCGTAGAGTGGTAGAGTTACCAAATTAAAAGAAATGGAAACCTTCTGTGAGAAAACCAATTAGCCCTGTTTTGGGATCATAGAATTTAACCAACAGGAGAAACATCAAGGGTTACTAGAGCTAAAGTAGAGGTAGTGCTGCCTCTAGCATGAGCATACAGGACTGCTGCAAACCCCGTTGGACTGCAGAGGCGTCCTATCTCTTTTAATTCAGTATTTGGGATGAACCCTCAGAAATGCCTGGGAACATCCTGGCCTTCCACGATGCTGGAGAAGGATAGTTGCTTCTCTGCCTCTGTGACATTTTCTCCAGAACTGAGGGATCCCATGGCAGAAAGCAGCAGTGGGGAAACCAGGGAACAGCCTGCAGAGCGGCAGCTGGGCTGCAAACTCACTGTGTCTTCTTACTCAGGGCACCTCTGAGACAGAAGGTTTCAGAGGGGAGAAGTGGTGCTCTGCATGTGTGTTCTTTCTTTAGATGAGCCAAGATATACGATTACTTCATTCTGCAGCATATACTGTATCCTCCTCAGGTTCTTGTCAGTGAGGATGTTGACTCTGTCTCAGGGAAGCATGCTAAGGGACGTGTGACTGCAGCACAATACTAACATTTTTGTAGCTTGTTTCTTCACATCTTGAGCTTTGCAATCTGTTAGAGATCTTGCAAGACTACTGCCTTCATCATGACAGGCTCTGTGATAATTGTGTGTTGTCTGGGGACTGCAACTCCAGCTACTTAGGTGAATTGGCAAATGAGTTGCTGCCAGATGAGCACATTATTGAATTTGCGTCATCAGGTCCCAATTCCTACAGCTGCTTGCAGTCTGAAGCAAAGTGTTTTTAAAGGTTAAAGACATCACTCTAAATGCAACAAACAGACAAAAGATCAATTTTGAGGCACTGAGGGATCTCGTGTTGGACTACAGCATAAATCCAGGCAGTGATGAGCCTAAAAAGATCGTGATAGAGCAGTGCTCTGCTGTCAGGAACAACACCAGTTGGCAATAGAAACCAGACACCTCTGACAGATGTAGAAGTCTGTGAGAGAAGAATATCTAATAAAAGTTTTAACAGCTTCCCTTTACAACTTTGGGCATAGAGTAGAATCAACCCATTCCCATTATTCTGGCAGGTGCTAGCAACTGTGAAAAAAAGTTATTTTGTAAAGTGTTTTGGAGAATGCTGACTGCTGGCTTTTTGTAATGCCTGAGAAAGTCTTGTGGTGTTAACAGCTGCTGGCAACTCTTGTATCAGAAACTGCCCTGTAGATATCCTTTTATCAAATTTGTGGTGGATATACCTGAAAGTCCTAGAGATAATCATTTATTTCCTCCTAAATAAGTAAAAGTACTGTTGTAAATGATGAGCTGATGAATTTTGCTTATGACAGCAACAAAACAGAGAAAGTTTTTATTAAGTATCTATTTCACAAGAATCTTAGCATCCTATACAGTCCAGAATGTTTTTCTTGACAGGGTAAAAAAGCTGCTTCATCACCCTCTACACAGAATATATGGTATTATTTAAGAACTCTTGAGATAAGCTCCAGGCTGTGTCCCTAGCCAGGGAAATGTATTCTGGCAAGGCTTCTTAGCCTTTATTTCTTTATAGAAGCAGTTTGAAGATTCAACAAAGGCACATTATGGGTTGTCATATTAAACACTTCTGCATTGAAGAATTTTAGGCTGAAAAGAAATAAATAAAAGAAAAAAAATGCATCACTGAAATAAATAGAGACAAGCTGGATTTATGCCTCGCATTTCTATTGCATCCTGCCTCACTATTGGTGCAGGCACAGGAGCGTGATGTCAAAGAGACTGTTCCCACAGGAGCTGTTGCTCTGGTGCTCCTACCTGTAGGATAAAACAGTGTTCTGCCCTGCATCTGGTAACCTGACACAGGACATTTCTGAAACTACTCATAATACATTGAAAAGGAACTTTCCATTAACATCCCACCACATATGCCCCTTGGGACATATCTTTGGGCAAATTAACTAGGAGCCAGTCTTGTGCCCCTGTGGACAAGAAGGCCAGTGTTATCCTAGGGTGCATTAGGAAGAGTGTTGCCAGAAAGTCGAGGGAGGTGATCCTGCCCTTCTACTCAGCCGTGGGGAGGCCACACCTGGAGTACTGTGTCCAGTTCTGGGCTCCCCAGTTCAAGAGAGATGTCGAGCTGCTGGAGAGAGTCCAGCACATGGCTACAAGGATGATCAGGAGCCTGGAACATCTGCCCTATGAGGAAAGGCTGAGAGAGCTGGGCCTGTTCAGCCTGGAGGAGAGAAGGCTGAGAGGAGACCTGATCAGTGTCTATAAGTACCTCAAGGGAGGCAGTGAGGAGGATGGGGCTGGCCTCTTCTCAGTGGTAGCCACTGATAGGACTAGAGGAAACGGCCACAAACTGAAACACCAAAAGTTCCACAGGAACTTTAGGAAAAATTTCTTGACAGTGAGGGTGACAAAGCAGTGGGACAGGCTGTCCAGAGAGATTGTGGAATCTCCTTCTCTGAAGATCTTCCAAAGCCTCTTGGACACAGTCCTGTGCCCCGTGCTCTAGGTGACCCTGCGTGTGCAAGGGCGTTGGACTAGATGATCTCTAGAGGTCCCTTCCAACCTTAAGCATTCTATGATTCTACGAAACCACAGAGATGCCAACCTGGACTGTGTAACTGATCAGAAGGAGGATGCAAGAGGAAGATGAGGATTTTTAGATCAGAGAGATGTCTGTGGGACTACACCAAACGTTCTAAGAAAATCTAGGGAAAGGGAAGGAACAAAGAGGGAAATAGAGAGGAGGGAGTATAAAAAGGGCTGGTTGGGTGTAAGCAGTTGCTCTTTAGTAAACAGTCTGAGCCCTGAGCCGCATTGTCACAGTCTACGTTATCTTCCTAGGAAATCCTTTTTTAAGTATCTTTCCGTGTAATCTCAATCTTCACCCTCTGTGTGAGTGCAATAAGGTCTAAGTGCCAGCAACTGGAGAGTCTAGAGCAAGCAGACCTGGACCAGCGACTGGAGTCAGACTTTGAGGCCGCTATGTCAGTGATATATCTGAGTCTGGGATGAGTGAGGGTCCCAGCCACACTGGCTGGGGAGACCACAGGGTCATGGGATTGTCAGGAGTGTTAGTTACTAGAGATGTCAACAGGAGGGAATTTAGGGCCAGCAACAAGAGTCAGATCGCAGGTTATTGTGGCATCTGTTTCTGTAGTGCAGACACAGGAGCAAGAGAGGGTCCTGTGATCAGCCACTGGTGTGGGACCAGGGGTCACATGGTCATGTAGGGCAGCTACTGAAGGGGCTGGGATGAAAGTGGAATGAGGGTCCCAGTGTCAGCACCTGGCACAGGGACGACAGGCTATGTAGTGCCTACACTCCTAAGGACCAAGAGACTTGTCTATGACAAGTTGTGGATTTGTCTTTGCAATGGGATACTTTAGGAAATTTCAAAGGACCCAAAGTCATCCCCTACAGGGGACAAAACAGCCTCAGCCATTATTGTCACTTGTTTTTGAGTATAAAGTAGTTACAGTCAGTCCTTAGGAAATAATCTTCTCTTAGCAGCTAACTGGTTGCAACCACATACATTGATTCCTCCCGTCAGACCTCATATTCAAGTGGAGGTGCAGTGCTGCGTAATGTCACAGGAACCTCGTATTAAAGAACTTTTGAACTTCTACATACAGTAGAAGGAAAAAATGGCTTTGTAGAAAAGCAAATGGAATCCGTACTAAGAGTAAATACTAAGAGTCTAATCTTAATCACCTTAGTCTCTTTACATATTTAATGAAGAGAAGCAGAATTCCTTGAAAGGTCAAAAAATCCTGTATATAAAATCAAGCTACCATTGCAAGATAGGATGAACTACCTTGTGGAATTGCTTCTCTTATTGTTATATTTTAAACAGGCAGAAACTAATTTATTCTGTTAGAGAACTCACCCTTACTTACATCAGAATACAAATGATTATCTTTATAAATAAAGGTGATTTTGTTATTATAAAAACATGAATACATCTTTTCTGTCACTGTGCATATCTTAAGTACCATACCTACATTGCTCTGACATTTTCAAATATTTGAATTAATACTTGATTTGATGATTAAATGCCGGTTCCACTCTTTTCTTTCGCTAGAGGAGGGTATGAGTAGGTGATTGTTAGGATCTTAACATCAAAATATTAGTTTTCTGGGTTCATTTATTAATTCAGTTCCCACAATTACAAGTTAGAGAAGATTCAGTTGACACTTTAGGTTCCTTGTTAAAAAATAGTAAAAAAAGTCACAGTTGGCAAAGAATTTTTAAAATTGTTGATACTGCTAGCATGGTTGCTGCTTCTCCAAATGTCTTCCGTATCACGCCGGTTAAATATTTTGTTATCAGGGCAAAGAGGAAGCAAATTAAGCCAGGCGCACTTCCTGGCCAAAATTTTACAAATCTTGAACATTATTTAGAGAGATAAATGATATTTATGAACTATGGAAGCAGCCAAAGGACAAAATTCTGGCAGTTATGAAAGCTATCCAGTGTGTTTTGGCTAGCACAATGACCTCTTAGTGTAAGCTCTTTCCTACGATTTTGCAAAGAATGCAAGTTTAAGCCTCAGAATTAAATATGTTGAATTTTAATAACTTGATAACCTTGTGTGTATTCAATACACTTACATTCAAATATATTGTTTCATTAATTTAAAATGAGTAATTATGCAGCTCCTGCTCCCACAAAAGAGAACAGATATTTTATGAGCTATGTTAAATATGAATCATTGCAATATTACTGAAAGTTTGTAAAATAAAACACAATGATATTATGACAGTAGTTAGCTGACCCACAACACAATGAATAAATGTCATGGGGAGTGGACATTTGGAGATTTCTGTATATTCTGTCAAAGACTTGTTATGAGACAAGTATTTTGAAAGCTTGATATGGCTGAAGAAATACCAAAACTACATAGGTGTTGAGTTCAGATAATAGTCAGGCCAAGTTTCAAGGGAAGGTAACCAGACAGCTAGAAAGATCCTACAAAACCACAGTCCATATGGTGTTGCACAGATATGAGTGTTTGAGAACAAACTGTTTAAAAAGGAACTTTTTGATCTTTGTACAAGGTAATGCTCATATTGGGAAAACAGCTTTCTGACAGATTGTCAGCTGCTTGCTGGGTGGTGATAAGAGTTTCTCATGCATCTCCTAACTACCATAACTAAGTACAGAAGACTGTCTTATTTGTCTGCATCTGTAACTATAGGAACACTTTACAGGGACTATTTGCAAGTGTCTTTTCTATGTACAGTTTGGTCAGCTGTGTGACAGGAACCCCCTGAAGTATGTTCTGGGATGGACATGTCTTGCACTCAGGGTGTTAATCAGCGAAACTGAGAACATAAATTGTGCCGATGGGTTGATCTAGGCAAAGCAGGAGATTCCCAGAGTATTATTCAGGACTGTTTGAAGTTCCCACCTGAAAATTACTCATAAAATGAAGTGGGAGGGTCTGACCCATCAATGGCCTGGGAAATCCTCCTTTTGAGCCTCACGGGGACTTGATTCCTGGCTCAGCCCTGGAAAATGACTTTGTCAGGCCTTCTCCTTGCAGGCAAGATCCCCCGTTTGGCACAAGTGCCCTAGGGTCTGTTGCAGAGGGATGATGCCCAGGCCTCAGACAGAACATGCAGGAGCCCCCAGTCAGGAGATACACTGGGAAGAAGGTGATGGGAAGAGAATCATGTGCACAGTCAGCCTCTGTGCAGTGGGGAGCATCCTCTACCCTCTTTGCAATAGCTTTGTCCAGACCCCTGGAAAGACTCAGCAGCTCCTGACTTTGCCAACTTATTCCAGCTTTTCCGCAAGTCCTTCTGACAGAAGCAACGCCCTGTAAAAACAATGCAGACATATCAGGGTAGGGACTATCTTCTTGGAGCCCATGGACAAAAGTCCTATCAGACTACGATGTGCTGCAGGTGTAGGAATGTGTCATACCATCAGGTCTGTGTGCAGATAGGAAGCTACCCCCATGTCCCTTCAGTAAGCAGAGGCATAGCACCAATGTCTTGTTTGTACTGGTTGTGCATCTTTTTGCATCCACAGGCTCTTTACACAGAGCCATTTTTTTTTCCATCTGCCTAACCTGGTCAAGCCATTAGCAAGGCATTTTATTCCTACATTCGTTTGGCAAAATGCAGCAACATGGATTTATAAATAAATATTCTGTTAGAGAAATTTATTTTTTTCTTGCTCTTGTCTAATTAAGTATAAAATCATCTGAAGGTGATTAGCTTTTGCTCTTATATAATTTCTATTTTGAAGCATTAATATAAAAATCAAACTAGCTTTATAATATACAATTTTAAATCTTTCCAAAAATGTTAATGATGATACTTTGAACAAATATTGACTTCTCTGAAGTAGGTATATTTTCTGGGAAAAGATAGATATCAATATATTTGTCTTTCTTGATGAAGTTAGCTTTCCCAACGAACTAAAGAGGAAATGTTATTTTTGTTTGCTTTTTTTTTTTTTTTTGTTTCTTTTTCACTATTTAGAATTTTCTGGTGCAGATAAACTCTTCAACAGAATCTTTGTCCTGAGAGGTTACAAGTCAAAACCGTGTCACTCACCTAAAAAACACAAGCTATCACAGAATCACAGAATGATTGAGGTTGAAAGGGACCTCTAGAGATCCTGTAGTCCAATCCCCCTGCTCCAGCAGGAACATCTAGAGCACATCGCGCTGGATCACATCCAGGTAGAGTTTTGAAGATCTCCAAAGAAGGAGACTCCACCACCTCTCTGGGCAGCCTGTTACAGGACTCTGTCACCCTCACAGCAAAGAAGTTCTTCCTCACATAGAGATGGAACTTCTTATGTTTTAATTTATACTCATTACTCCTTGTCCTATCATTGGTCACCACCGAGAAGAGTTTGGCCCCATCCTCCCTGCATTCTCCTCTCAGGTACTTATACATATTGGTCAGATCTCCTCTCAACCTTCTCTTCTCTAGGCTAAACAGGCCCAGCTCGCTTAGTCTTTCCTCACAAGATAGATGCTCCAGTTCCTTAATCACCTTTGTCACTCTACACTGGACCCTCTCTAGAAGTTCCACGTCCTTCTTAAACTGGGGAGCCCAGAACTGCACAGAATACTCCAGACCCTTCAATTTTACATGTCATTCTTGGCTGAGTGCTTCTCTAACACATCACAGAACAAACAGAAACGATTCTTTCTGTAAAGCAGAACTAATGTTGCTTGTAGGCACAGTTCTGTGACATTTTAAGATAAGACATCTTTTCTCATGATGTAAGACTTTTAGTGATTTACTAAGTTAAGTTTTTATTCTCATGTTCCTTTTCATCTGTAGAGTCTATTATATGTTGACACATCTTTATTTCCCACACCATCTTTTTCATTTATTAAAGACAGAGAAGGGTGTATTTACTAATGATAATAGTAGCACACAGAAGCTGTAGCATGCTTGAAACGTAAAGAGCATTTTGATTTTACAATATTAAGTAAAGATGTCCAGAATCCAGTTACCATTTTGTAATACACTCTGTTTTCTTGGTGTCACTTATTACTAAAACCCTGAAATGAAAGATGGCTAAGAGAAGACAGGCCAAGAGCAATGCTCCTGTGAAACTAAGGAAAGAGAGAGTGACTGACCACAGATGAGAAAAATGTACTTATCTCAATAAAAAACAGACCAGACCCCCCTTTGTTTTCGATAAACAGATATCTTTGTTGAGTGGATGAACCAGCTATATTGGTTAAGCAGATCAGCTGGCTTTATCAACTGAGTGAATTAACCAGATGGTGGTGGAACTGTTCGTTCCTGAGTTTAAAAAAAAAAAAAAAAAAAATCTTCCTTGTCATCCAGACCACAAGTAGGTTGGTGGAGATATATGTAGCTCAACCTAACACAAGTGCTGAACAATCACCAAAAAAACATTTGGAGGAGAAATTGTTCTTGAGTTGATTTCAACCCACATATTCCTTCTCAGACACTAGGAATGCCCAGCACCATGATGGTGAACATAATATAGACATCAGTAATGAGAAACATGTTTGCACTGTGACTCAACTGTATATTGCAATTGCTATACTCTGTCAAGTGCAATTTGCATTGTGATTTAAGAACATTGATGTATCATTTTGCTAAATCAAAAGCCTGTGTAATGTCAAATGACTTCAAATAAGTGAATCTGGTACTAAATATGCAATGTATGGAATATCTAAAAGAACTTGATCAGAGCGTACTGAACTCTGAGACTTGTTTTGTAACTTTCTTTGTCTTTAAACACAAAATGTTACTCAGGATTCCTTTTCATTGGAAGCTCCTTCATAAAAAAAATTTCTTCATGAAACAATTAAATCTCAAGACTTTCCAGTGGTCTAATGAAGCTGAGTTACAGTCCAGGAAAAAAAACAAACAAACAAACAAACAAAAAAAACCCCATAAAATATGAAGGAGACAGATGCAAGACAAATTAAAACACCAATAACAACAACACCAACAAACACATGACCACTTATGTCAATAGTTAAATCCAAGAAGCAGGAAAAAAAGGAAAGAAATCCTGGATTCCGGATTCCTGTTAAAGTGTTGTTTTTATATTTTAGCTAATGAGTATGTAAGCATTTAAAGCATTATCTGGTTTGGTGGAAAGAATTATAAAGCTTCAAAGAACAATCCTATGGTATAAAAATATCATCAATAAATCAAAAAGAATGTTCATTTTTTTCAATGAATAACCATAAGCACCTGCCTTCTGGAGAGAGTCACAGGTTTTATAATGCAGTTCTTTATACGTGAACCTGTTGCTCCATGTTTGAAGAAGTTTCTGAGATTTTAAAAGAAAATTGTCCTTGAGACATCTCCTTTTAGTGGCTTGCTTATAAAAAGTGACTTGCTTTTTATAAATAAGCTTTGCTGTCCATCACTCCTTTGGAGTTATGATGAACTTACCATCACATTGCAGAAACTATTTCCTAAGGCAGAGAGAGATTTTCTAATGCATAATGCTTAAGGGCCTAGTTCCTTTATTGGATTTAAATTTTGAAACTATTTTGCCATAGTATCAAAGCCCAGAAGAGCAAAAAACACCCCTGAAGATTACTTTATTGCTAGAAAAATAATAGGGGAGAGTTACTAAGAAAATTACATAAAACGGTATATTGTAATTCCTTCTAGAGTGATTTATTTGTATCCTTTAGCATATATTTAGGATATAACATATGTGTTTCACAGAATTATTTTTTTGCTCTGTTGTGTTCCCCTTTTCTACTCTGAAGCTTAGTTTCCATGTGTCAGTTTCTTCAAGCCCATACAGTACCCTCTTAAATTGTCTTAGCTGAACTCTAGAAGCTTAGAAGTTCTTTAAATTAGACCCTATGCTGCCTTTTATTCCCCCTCTTTCTTGGAATTTCTCTTCCAAACAGCATTTCAGCAGCCATTTGTTCTTCTTAGTATGGACAGAATAATGAATATAAAAATATCTTAGCCTCTAAATCTCTTACCCTGTTACCAGTAAAGAATCTAGAACACAGTAAATTATGGTATTTTGATGCTTTATTAACAATTGTAACTGTGAGAATTCAGCAAAATCAAGTAGTTTCAAGGATTCTGAAAACTGAAGAGCTGCAGCATCTCTTTTGAAGATGTAAAGACCACGGCTAGTAAAAGATGAAGGAAGGAGGAGTATAATAATGCAGGAGCCTTTCATCTCTAAGTTACTAATTCAGAAGTGTCCTGTAACAATATTGATCTTATTGAGCAGAAGAATATAAAACATGTGTGTTTAAAATATGATTTTGGTCTTCTTCTTAGACAGGCTTACATCATACTAGTATTTAGCTTTTTATTTTTATTTTTTAATTACTAATTATTTTAACTGCTTGCTCAAAGTAGCCAAAAAGTTAATATTAATAAAATGAAACAAAGTAATGCTAATTAACACAGCATATTATCAATAATGACAATAAAATTATTTTTAATATTTTTCTGACATGAAATTTTAAAAGAAATTACCTTTTTTTGAGGAAAGTAGGTTTGTTATTCACAAAATAAATAAGAACACTTCATGCAATCTATGTTTGATGAAAAAAAAAATTAGCATATCCACTTAGCAGTACAGAACCACTCTGCTCTGTCAGCTGTGTTTGATATGGTCTTAAGGAGCTGCTGACAGCTCCTTAAAATGAGAATATTTTATGTGACAGGAAGAAATGTTCCTTTTCCGTCCTTGTCAACAAGGACACTTGTTTGGTCAGTTAGGTTACTGACCAAAATAATAATGTTTCCATAATGCTAAAGACAAAGTGACAGAACAGCTGTTGATCATAAAAATGCAGCCTTCCCTTCAACATATAGGTAAAACAGTATTATTCAGTAATACTATATTTGTGTATGAATATACTCAGGCAACATAGTGATTTTCTTACAAAAGTTGGTTTAACTCACTTATCAAAATAAATAAATATATTATCTTTCTTATAAAAAGGTCATCTATCTGGAAATGCAGAAGAAAGGAAAATATTCCATCTTCTCTACACGTTTTGATTAACTTGTCATTTATAATAAATACTAATATGTACAGAAATACATAATAACTTAATCAGATAGTTACTGTTCTATAATGAAAAAATAACCCCATGAGACCTACAACAAAATTTACTAATAGGATACCTGCTGGATTTCTACAGGAGACACAATTTTTTCTGACTTTCTTCAGGCACTCTGAGCAGAATTGCTCATGGCCACCAGTCTCCAGGGACAAGACATTAACAATTAAGCTATCTATTGCAGATCTCTCTTACCCTGTTCAGTACCCATAAAATTAGATATTTATCTACCCATATTCCTTAATTAGGAAGTGTGCTGAGGTATGTCAAAAAGGTATAGAAAGAAGAGAAACATTGACATATTCATTCAAACGTGGCCCACAAAAAGTACTGCCCATCTATGCAGTTAAAACACACCTAGACCCAGAACACTATGTGATTATTAAGCCTGAGAGACATAGGGCAGCTCTTTTCCTTCTCATAACTGTACCTCATCCTTAAAATGTAGGTAGGGAAGGGCGAACTTTCCATTCCCCAAAAGAAGTTGTGATGCTCTGCAAAAAATAATTCAGGAACAATTGATGTGAGAAGAACAAAGGAGTATTTAACTTTCTAGCTGACTGATAAGGTGAAATTACAAAAGGAAAAATAGAAACAGAGAGATCATCTCTTAAAACTTAATATTTATAAATAAAATCAACTCCATTTACTTTAACAGTTATGAGAAATTCTTGGAGTATGAATCAGAAATAAATATCTACGAAGATTCTTTACAATTTTTTTAGTTTTTAGGTATAAGATGATTTACAGTATTTATTTACAGAAAAAAATCTGCACCAATTTGCTTCTTCCAGTGAAGAACTGGAAAAAAAAATCATTTTATTGCAAAATAGATCACTGAAATACTGCAGTTACTCCAGTAAGTCTTGTTTTCTATCACCTGAGTCACTTTGGACAAGGTCACAGGGTATATTGCAATCACCTCAGCCACCCAAGCTGGTCATTTTGAATAAAAATGGCATAACCTATAAAGGGGATCAGGTGAGCTCCTTGATGGGCCTTATTTAGACCAATGAATATCATGAGCATTTGTCATATATCTGCAGTACTCTCCAAGGTAAAACAGAACACATAATGCACATCTGCATTCATCACAAAATACGAGGGGATTGCAGGTAGGCTGAATCTCTGAATATAGATAAAAGGTAGTATTCCTCTGTCCCCCATTTCAGACATAGCCAACAAAATTCTGAGGAACGGTAAGAACTGAAAAGAAAAAAGTAGAAATGGCAGAAGAAAAATGTCTGTTTACTCTATTTCTCTCAAAGATTATCAAAGTTACTATCTTCCTTATACTTAAATAATTAAAAAGAAATATTATTTCTTCAATTTATTTTTCTATCTTTGATGTTTAACTCCAGGTCAAAAGTAACCAAACAACAGGAACAATATAAAAATAAGCAGACCTTTACCACTAGCTTGTTTTCAGAAATATTCAGTCTTTGCTTTACACTTTAAAGTCATGGTGCAGAATAAAAAAAATACTTTCTTGGTGGAATTATTATTCACATTAATATCTACTAAATACCTGCATTTCATGTTAAGTTGGAACCTATAGAGTTCACTTATGAGTAGGTTATTGCTTTTCAAAATCATGGAAGTAGCCATCCCATATAAATCTACTTAATAACAAAGTATGGATGCATACCTAATAGTTCATTGCATGGTCTTATATACTTTAAATGTATTTTCATACACTACTTATTGATTTATTCATTTGATTCTATTATTATGAAGGGGCATGGTCCATGGAAATGGTACTCTACACTTCAGTAATAAAAACAATTAAATTTCATTTTGCTTGAATTTATGTTATGATCGTTGAATTGTTTGTTTTTTCTTTCATGTACACTAAAGTTGAACAGAATTTAGGTGTTGGCTTTTTTTTTTAACCACTTCTGTGTTAAAAATATTTTTCCTGTAAACACTTCACACAGTTACAGACAACAGTATATGAATTTGGTATTTAATTTTTTTTTTTTAAATAATGATATATAGGGAAGAGCAACATCAGAAATCATATAAGGAATAGTGTATATGATAAATGAATAATTGGAAAAAAATGGAAAATTACTATTTATTCACAAGGTTTAACCATGGCAGAGATGGTGTTGGGGTGGGGTGGGGGCAGAAGAGTGCACTACAGTGTGAAAAGGTAACACAGTGCTCCCCGTTGGTTAAGACTACAGTACCCAATGGTATTGATAAGCAAATAGGGTCTGTGTAATTTTTTTAATCGAACCTGTAGTCTGGAAAGAGATTAATATATTCACTGTAAAATGCGGCTTGGGAAGCAGGGTCAAAGTAATTGACACATCAGCTGTAACAAGTATAATCAGATGAGATGTTCATAAACTTCTAAGATGTTTCAAGGCCATCCTTTCCTTCTAGAACCTCAAATCCATGACACTGAAGTGAATTTAATTTTTGTTTCACAGTACTTTCAAATTCTTGTGGCTAATTATATATTTTCCCGTGTTAAAGGTCTAGACATCTTTTTCCAGACTGTTATGTGTTTTTGTATTATGCATTGTTTGTCATGGGTTATTATCATTGCTTCCAATTCTTATTTTAACTGAAATGACTAATCACAACCCACTTCTCCGTGATTCTGCATCATATATTCTCAACCATCTGAAAAATGAGTCAACTCCACTTAGGCTAGCAAGAGGTTTATTTATTTATTTTTTTCCTCTTGGTAGTATTTTCTTCTCTTTCTTATGAATCATTTGTTTTTGCTTCAGAAACTATGGAAAGCCATTTTACACTGTTTTCCTCTGATAGAGTAGCCATTATGTTGATTTAAATGAATTGGATGATTCTTATGCTCTATTACAAAGATTTTAAAAATAAAAGGCCTATTTCACATTTCTAAGGCATCATCAAATGTGGATCATTCCTTATAAATGTTTTGCCTAATGTAGTTAAAAAGTCCTCTGAGGACACATATTGGAAAATATCTTCCCTAGTCAATCCTATAGCTTATGCCTACATAAAAGAATTTTCCTAAAAAAAATTTCCAAAAATTTGATACATATTTACACACCTAGACTACATTTCTGCATAGCTAAGTTAGTCATGCTAGAATTACTTTATAGTCCATGGAAAGAATCAAGCGCTATTAAGGTTCCTCTGACCAAAGGTACATAAAGCTGTTTTATGATGAGATAGATTGATCCTAGAAATCTATATCCTTTTCTATTTTGTACAAAGGAAAGCACAGCTCTTGAGTGTCATGCAATAAATCACAGTTTTCAACTAAACTCTTCTAAAGCATTGAACTCTACCTAAAGAAGGTCTGGTGCAGATACCAAAAATAGAAGTGATTGTAAGAGTATGTAACAGTTCCAGCCTCAAAGCCTACTTGCAAATACACCAATAATTAAACATTTTAAATAAGTTTTTTACAAATCCCATTTAAAAACAAAAATCATCTTAAAAAATCTGGAGGAACTCTGCAATGAAGGCAAATATCAATTATCAATAAAACCACCTGTCCCGATCCGGTGTCGGGGAGGTTTCGATACGATCCTAAGAGTGAGATTAAGGCAAATGAGGGCAAATGCCATACAACCTTGTAAGCTTTATTCTCATAAGCATAATAGGACAGAGAGAAGAAGAAGGAAAAAGAAAGAAAAGCAAGCAATCAGGAGAGATGCAGCAAGATTATAGTTACCACCAGTGCAGCTAAGTGTCATTGGCTCCACTTTGGTGCAGGTACAGGTGTCTCGGTGTCTCGGTGCAGGTGATGTTCAGGGAAAGAAGCCATGCGCCCTGGAAGAGGCCGCACGGTTGTGGGGGAATATGCAGTTCTTTTATGTCCCCGTTCTTGAAGAGTCCGCCCACTTTCTGTGTGCTCTGATGCTCCCCTTCATCCAGCTTGAGTGCAAGCGCTGCTCCGTAGGCACTGCCGAGCATTGTTTTTTGGTCTTGTGCTGAGCTCACAGTCTTCCCAGAGACAGGATGCCAAGGCCAAAAAGTAGATAAAATCCCTCGAGCTGATATCACAGCCTTCCCAGAGGCGTGATGCCAAGACCAGGAAGTTGTTAATTGTATGGAGATATAGCACCTGGAACTGATATCACAGTCTTCCCAGAGCCAAGGCCAAGAAGTCCTAAATGGTATGGCAACAATGTCGAGACAAACACAATCCACAACACCTTACCCACCTTACACCACCTCATTATTAAATTTGAGCTTAGTCTTTCTAGTGAAAAATCAGGAATAACTATGGTGTTCAACATTTATTTTCTCCACCTGTAATTCTTGTTTTTCATCGTAGTCTCACCAACATCTGAACATCTATTAACAAATGGAAATCCTCAACTCCTTCACTTCAGGGAGCTCCTTGGAGGAATCCCCTGGGCCAGGGTCCCAGAAGGAAGGAGGGTCCAGGAGAGTTGGCTAATATTCAAACACTGCTTTCTTCAAGCTCAGGATCAGTGCATTCCTATAAGAAAGAAGTCAAGCAAGGGGGCATGGATGAGCAAGGAGCTGTTCGGTAAACTTAATGAGAAAAAGGGCATGTACATAAGGTAGAAGAAGGACCAGGCCACATGGGAAGAATATAGGAACATTGTCAGAGAATGCAGGGATGAAACAAGGAAGGCCAAGGCCCATTTGGAATTAGCGAGTTTGGAGTTAGCGAGAGATGTCAGGGACAACAGGAAGGGCTTCTACAAATACATCAGCAGCAAGAGGAAGACTAGAGAAAATGTTAGTCTGCTTCTGAATGGCAAAGGTGCCATGGAGACAGAGGATGCAGAGAAGGCAGAGTTAGTAAATATCTTCTTTGCTTCTATCTTTACTGCTAAGGCTAGTCCCCATGAACTACAGAGCCCTGATATGAGAGAGAAAACAAGGAGAGAGGAGGATTTTCCGCTGGTTGAGGAGGATTGGCTTAGGGATTCTTTAGGCAAACTGGACACCCACAAATCTATGGACCCAGATGGGATGCACCCAAGAGTGCTGAGGGAGGGGGAGTAATTGCTCAGCTGCTCTCCATCATCTTCGAGAGGTAATGGAGGGCAGGGGAGGTGCCTGAGGACTGGAAGAGAGCCAGAGTTACTCCAATCTTCAAAAAGGGCAAGAGGGAGGAGCCGGGAAACTATAAGCTGGCCAGCCTCACCTCCATCCCTGGAAAGGTGATGGAGCAGCTTGTCCTAGAGACCATCTCTAGGCATGTCAAGGAAAAGAAGATAATCTGCAGTAGTCATCATGGATTCACCAAGGGGAAGTCGTGCTTGACAAACCTGATAGCCTTCTACAGTGGCATGACTGGCTGGTTGGACAAGGGGAGAGATGTGGATGTTGTCTATTTTGATTTCGGCAAGGCTTTCAATACAGTCTCCCATAACGTCCTCATAGGAAAGCTCCGGGAGTGTGGACTGGATGAGAGTGTGGACTGGACGAGAGTGTGGACTGGATGAGATAGTGAGGTGGATTAAGAACTGTCTGAGTGGCAGAGCTCAGAGGGTGGTGATAAATGGGGCAAAATCTAGTTGGAGGCCTGTGGCCAGTGGTAACTCCCAGGGGTCAGTACTGGGCCCGGTGCTGTTCGACTTGTTCATCAATGACTTGTACGAGGGCACAATCAAAGTGCGCCCAAAGCAAGTTTGCAGATGATACAAAACTTAGTGGAGTAGCTGACACTCCGGAGGGCTGTGATGCCATTCAGAGGGACCTAGACATGCTGGAGAATTAGGCGAAGAGGAACCTCATGATGTTCAACAAGGACAAGTGCAGGGTCCTGCACCTGGGGAGGAATAACCCCAGGCATCAGTACAGATTAGGGGTTGATCTGCTGGAAGGCAGCTCCGTGGGATTTGGAAGTCCTGTTTGACAACAAGTTAACCATGAGTCAGCAAGGTGCCAATGGGATCCTGGCTTGCATCAGGAGGAGTGTTGCCAGCAGGTCAAGGGAGGTGATCGTCCCCCTCTCCTCAGCACTGGTGAGGCCACACCTGGAGTATTGTATGCAATTCTGGGCTCTCCAGTACAAGAGGGATGTAGAGCTTCTAGAGAGGGTCCAGTGTAGAGTGACAAAGATGATTAAGGGACGGGGGGTTGGACTAGACAATCTCTAGAGGTCCCTTCCAACTTCAACCAATATGTGATTCTGTAACTCCCTTTCCTTCTTGATCCCCCAGTCTTAGCCATAACCCTTATCCTCAGTTGGATCAGTCTGTTGCCAAATATCTTCCCTGAGAAACAGTATGAATCATAGGTTTTGCCCCAAATGTTCAGGATGAACAGAAATTAATGGCTTTTTTTTTTTTTTTT
>VZSV01000287.1:461763-479373 GCA_013398735.1 Nothocercus julius
TTTTTTTTTTTTTTTTTTTTTTTCTGTCTGAAGGGTGCCTATGTTTAATTGTAGCAAGGTGCAGACTGCAGAAAATAGACATAGGAATCTATTGCCTCAGAAGTCCTGACCTCAGAACATACCTAGGATGGAGGATGCTGGAAGGTTTACTTCTCTTTTCCCATACTCTGGAAACTATTGCTATAACATAAGGATTCAGCACAAGTGAAAGATCAGAAAAGGTCATTGTGAGCCACTTCCTCTGAAAACACAGTCTTTGTTCCAAGGATCTTTAAGTCAAAAAAGAGATTCAGTTCTTCATTTGTTCTCTTCTCATATCCAGCCATTTTAGACTGATAAGCAATAATGACAAGAACCTAGACCTTTGTAGTCATGCAAGACAACAGATTTTTGCCAGACTAAATAAAACAGAATAATGAAACAATGTACATTGTATACTATATATTATTATACACTTTATATGCCATACCTTTTGTTCACAAAGGAAGAACTTCAGAAACTTGTTCAATGATTCTTCAACCTTCAGTTCTCTTCTTTATTCAACATTTATTTTTATTATTTTAGGTTTTCAATTAAAATATTACTAATATCAAATTAAATATATTTATCTGTCTTAGTTCCTGAAGAATCCAAGTGAAAGTTGTATCTTTCTATTGACATTGTATGGCCTCAAAATCTATCTAGCCTTCCCTTGGCCTGAGGCAAAAAAAAAAAAAAAAAATGGGTTTAGTTTGTTATAGTAACTGTCTATTGGTAATATATTAAAAGTTCTAGAAAAGCTAGGTGGTCATCACATAAAAAAAAAGAAAAAAAAGAGCTCTTTTTATCTTGATTGAAGCTGGAGGAGGCTGTTGTACTACTTTCAAACTTTCCTCAGTGTCCTGAAGCCTCAGGACACTGAGAACTCACCATACAGATCTCAAGTCTTCTTGTGGAAGACTAAAGCCTACATCCCGGTGGGACATCAGAAGGGTGAGAACATCATCAGAGAAAAGAGATTGGTATGGGGGATTATTATGGATATTATGGCAGTATTCATCATTTTTGTTTTAGTAATGAAATGTTTCTGTATTAATTAAATAATCTGGACTATTAGAGTGTTAAAATATAAACTAGAATAACAATAAATCCCTGGCCTCAGAGGCCTTGCGTGTTCTTTTTCACAAATAAAAAGATCCTGGCTCTTGCATGGTAGAACATACACAGTAATACCTGGTCTGACTGAATTTATAGCTTTTGGCATCCATACATGTAAGTAAGATAATTCAGCATGTGGTCTTCTCATTTGAGTAAAATGAAGTCTATCCACAGTATATGTATATGGCATTACTTAGATTATATTCAAGTCCAAAGAAATTGCTGTTTCCTTATAACCCCTAGCACCAACTTTGGCATTTACAATCACCAAGAAACTCCTGCCTGCTCGGGAGATCAATATAAATCACCGGCCTTTGAAAACACTGCCTTTAACTTAGTCATGAAGTCTGTTGCAGATTTTAAACTAAACTGATTTCTTCAGCTTTGCCATTTTATACTGACCTCCATTTCTAGCCCAACTATTTGAATTTTTAGGCAAAACATACTAGTATATAACTGTAAAGAATGTAAGGCTTTAGAGTACTTCAATGCAAATATGGATTCTGATAGTATGCTAAATTGGTGAAATAAACTTGAATGTTTTTCTAAATGACAGGAGACTGACCTCCGTGGTATTCAAATCTTAAAACAAGCAAGATTCTCAGCATTAGATAGCTGGTCTAGGAAGACCATCAGCTAGCCTTAATCATATCTCAAACACAAAGGCACTTCATGATTTAGTAATGAACAAAATTCTCACAAAACTCTAATATGCAGTTTAATAATTTTCCGAGATAACATTTTTTTCTGCAGGAAATTGGGATAAACTATTACCTTCTGATTATATTAATGTCCATCTTAATCCCAACGATCCAAAAACTTACAAAGAAAAAAAAAACCCAAACTCTTCTTTTCTTCCCCCTAGCCTAATCATAATTCTATATCTTGCCAGATAACTGAAACCTCCAATGCACATTACAATCAGCTACAACATTTATAACAGCTCTCGAATTACACACACAAAAAGGTGACTACTCAAAGCTTAAGAGAACTCATCAAATCTTCAAGGTAACTTAGCCTTACCTACTTTAAGGTAGAAACTTTTGACATTTTCTTTTTGCTTTTTCAAAGAGGACGTCTAAATCAAAGTATCAGCTCCATGATATGGCCTATTTTGAAGTGACCTATTTTTTTTTCCTTTTTTTTTTTTTTTTTCATAAGAATCACATAGCAGACTGATGAAATATTAAGGAATCCTTAAGGCCCTTTAATAAACGAAACAATACTACTGTCCTCAAAAAGTAAATCTAAACTTGTACCAGGACTCTGACTGAATGGAATCACAAAGAAAGTATTTGCCAAGTGACCAAGTGAAAACTATTCTGAACTTAAAGTAACATACTGAAATTGTCAGCATACTTTGAAAATTACTTATAAAGTTACTGACATAAGAGCCTTTCATGCCCTATAAACTGTTGTTGATTCATGTTTTTCATGTATTGATCATATGACAGCATAGAATATATTAGGCCCTTATTTTATTGTCTTTGGAGGCCTATTTTTCATATTTGTTGAGGAATGTGGATCACTTATCCATACCTAAAAATGTGCTTTCAATATCATAGTTTATCTCTTGCCCAAATCTCTGAAAAATTTTAATTCACTGTCTTGAATCTCCAAACACTGGATGCCATCTCTAAGCAAGCGGAGAACAAGAAGATGATCAGGAGTAGGAAGCACAGATTCACCAAAGGAAAATTAGGCTTAACCAGCTGAATAGCCTTCTATAATGGAATGACTGGCTGGGTAGATGAGGGAAGAGCAGTGAATATTGTCTACTTTGTCTTCAACAAGTCTTCAGCATTGTCTCCTGTAACATCCTCAAGGACAATCTCAGAAAGTGCACCCTGGATGAGTGGCCAATAAGGTGGAATGAAAACTGGTTGAAGGCTGCTAAGGTGATGCTCTATTGGCACAGTAGTGCCCAGAGATGGGGTGAGAGGCAACCATCACAACCTGAAACAGAATGTTCCAACTGAGCGTAAGGAAAAACAACTTTGTAGTGTTATAAAGCACCGAAACAGGTTACCAAGACAGGCTGTGGAGTCTCTATCCTTGAAGATATTCAAAAGCTCTCTGTACAGGGTCCTGTACAGTGTGCTCTAGTTGACTCTGCTTGATCAAAGGCAATTTGGACTATAAGATCTCCAAACCTTTCCAACCTCAACCATTTTGTGATTCTGTTATTTTGTAAAGATGACTAATCTAGTTTCTTCTCCATGGATATTTTAATATGCTGCAGAGTGACAGCTATTTTCAACAGTCATTTTAAAAATCTGTGGTCATTTAATTGATGTCTTTTCCACGAACTGTGGAAAAGCAACTATTCTGTTGCTTCCCAGAAATCTGATGGGTGTGAAAATACGTAAAATAGTAAACTGATTCAGTGGAGTCAGGATTTTGGTCTTCTTTTTTATATATAAATGATTTTAGATTTTAGTAATTCAGATTTTAATCACTAGTGTAATTGATCTACTGTTCTTTATGGATTCATAAACAAAAGATGGAAGCAAACATTTTGTAATCCTAGAGGAAATATTTCCTTCTTTCTAATTAAACCTTATTGATCTCTTTATCCTTTTTAACAGTAAATTTAGAATTGATTGATGACTACATGCTGCTTGAGATTATTATTGGAAATCATCAGAAAACATTATCTGAAGTAGCACAGAAAGTATAAGGTTAGTTCTAAAATCCTAAGTAAAAATGGTCAGAGATATATCTATATTTTCACCGTCAGCTAGCACAAATTGGCTTATCTGCAAAGTGCTAAGAAGTGCTTTTTCCAGAGCATAGTGGCTTCCTGAAACAGTGTCTACACACTTGTGTTTCATAGCCTATGTGCACCTCTGTGGCCCAAACCATAATTGTCTTGAATGTTCTATCAATGCAATCTCTCTGAAATAATATGAGAATTGTGTTGCCATTCACCACAGTGGAGTCTTTATCTTATGAGGGTGTATATTTTCACTTCTCAGCCCATGAGTGAGAGCTTCCCAGAGGAGCCCCATTGCTTCCTGTTTGTGATGTATGGATATATCCAGGTAATAAACTACAACACACTGTTAACTGAAAGATTGGTTGTTGGTTAACTGAAAACACTGCCTATTAATCAAAGTCATTGCTCAATGTCATAGTGGGGCAGCAGCAAGAACAGAACCGCATTCAAAGACATATAAACTAGAATTTATTTACTAAGCAGGACAGGTATAGAAGATCAATACCCATTTATTTTAAGACTCCTGTTCTAACATTTCTGTTCTACAGCACACACACACTTCAGATTCATACAAATCAAATCCCAGTCTGATACAGACATTTGCCATAGATCCAGAGGAAGAAGACTCTCTCTCTCCGAATGCTTTTTGCCCCATGAAGGACCATGGTTTTCATTGTTCAGTTCTTCCTTAAAATGGGTGGTTGGAATAGGCTGGCTGGTTGGAATAGACTGCCAACGACCTTGCCAGTGATGTAGGCATGGACAAATCTCTATGATTTTCTTCAAATCTAAAGCTAATTAGGAGTTGCTTCTTCAGTTAATATCATCTTTGGACTTTCATCCCAATTGCATTTCAAGAATTCAAAGCTGATACCAGTTATATAGCAAAGCCATCTGTGTTTCTCTGCTCCTCTAGCACATACCACAGTAATCTAATCAGATAGATTGCACAGGTCTCATTTATCTGAGAAATGCTTTAGGGTGGACCTCACCCCATGAGAGCTGAGCATAAATAAATGTGTGCTGGAAGTTCAGAGATTTCCCAGGTGTCTTAGTGTCTCCCATTAAAGAAATGTCTAATTTGCTTATAGTAACAGCTGCAGCATAACCATAATAAGCAATATGGACAATTAAGTGTCCAGTTTTTAAACTTGTTTTGTTTCATTCATCACTGATGATATACATTTAGGAAACATCTATTTTAGTAAACAAAATTTTTATGCAAAACAAAATGTGATCATTCGTACAAGTAAGTGGTTAGAATATTTTCAATCAATCATGAAAAAAAAACAAAAATAAGAAACAACAACAACAAAAGGAAAAAAAGCTAGTCAGGATATAGTCAAGATGTTACAAATAGCTGGATATTCATAACATCCTAAATAAAGAGCACTGTTAGGAATATTTATTGAGGATATGGAAAAAAAATATCCTGTGATCTATCTAGAATCCATTTAGCTCAGAAATTTCTCTCTGCCCTTTCTTCCTTCTGCCTCTCCATGCTTCATGTAGCTGACTTACTTTTGGTAAGACAGACAGTGGTCGTGCAGGCCACTTCTGCTTCTGGGTGCCCTTGTTTGCAAGAGACTCTTCAGGATCTTCACAGTTTACCCTCAGAGGACTCCTTTACTGGAGAAGACTTCACCTTCATGAGAACTGTTCAGAATGCTTTTGTGGAGCATCTTGTGTCATCCTTTGATCCCCTCTTTGTGGAGTAAGTTTGCTATTACAACCAATTGCCCCTTTGGTGCCTTCTGAAGCCCAGAGAGATTTAGTCCATGGTCTGTTACATCCTTACCTAGGATACAATCTGATTCTTAATAAAAATATGATCTTTGTTTTATTTTTACTTAGATTTTTTTTTAAGCTAAAGTTAATTTTATATATTTAAATGGTTAGCAATGAACTATTTTTAAAAAAGAATACAATTTTTCTCTTTTTCTTTGTTGACCAGTGAGAATTCTTAAGCAAATTAAACATGTTTCACTGGAACATATATTCTAGGGCAATTTTAACATTAAAAGGTGCATCATACAGTCATATGAAGAAATGCACAGTGCTTTTCTAAGAACAAGCAATATGGTAATTAAATGCCTTAGATTTGGGCATAGCTAATCCTTATTTTTATTTTCAAACATACTGTTATGCACACTATCATGGATCTTAGATCTAGATCTACGTAGATCTAAGGAAGATCTAGATATACACTAGACAAAAGATAAATATATTGCAATAGTTAAATTTTTATGTTAATATTTTTGAAACATCTATTTTTTTTGTTAAAAAAAGAAACAAAATAACTACAGTAGTAGCTATTGTAGTAGCTACCAAATAGGGCACCACACTGCATGAAAATATTTACGTGCGTGAAAATAATCTAAAAGCAATAAAGTATGGCACACTGGATTTTTCTGGAAGGCATGTTAAAAGGTATCAAATTAATAAAATTGCCAAAAGTTTAACTGTTTTTCTTTCTGCAGTAGATGGTTGCAATAAACAAGCCTAAAATTAGACTATACAATAAGACTTTATTTACATTTTATTTTCATTGAAAAAGATCATTTCCCCAAAACTGAAATAAAACTTTGTTTTTCTTTTAGTTTATTCTGATCAAAATATAAATACAGGAAGAATTTACTTTGCAGTAAATATTTGTGTTTCATAGTCTATAGCCTTCTCGAGTATACACTTTCTCAGCCACTTTAGAAGGTGACATGGTACAAGGTGTCATATGAAGTTCTAACTAGTTCAACTTCTAGCAAGTCTTTTTCTTCAGTTTCAGTCATTTATCACTGAGAGATGCAGGACACATAATGTTGCCATTTATTTAATGATAGCTGTGGTCTGTATAATTCCAGATAAGGAATTTATTTGTTCTCCATAATTGGACTTAAATGAATTTCTCTAGCAGAAAATGTTGTAAAAGTTAATGAACGAATGATAGTCTATATGTCATTATGTGTCCATTATATATAACATACTCTGAAGTATGCACAAGATAGTAGGCCTTCATCTCAGAACTGTTTCTAATTTTCATTCAGTTAAGTGTGTAACATGCTATACCACAACAGTCCTTTAGGCAGAGATGTCCTCTGCAGAGGGAATAGTCTAAAAAGTAAGAAAAAAATTATGTTCAAATGCATAAAATATGTTTCTTTTTTTATCCTAAAAGATCTTAAATTATATTCTATAACCTGGCAGATTTGCTACAGAAAAGGTAGGAAATGCTAATATAGGTACATTTCATACTGAAAAGCAAGAGAGACAGCAGTGATCTCAGGCATTGGACACTTAGTTGGCATTGCTTAATTGGTAGCTCATGCCTTTGCTCTGTTTTGTACTGTTTCAAGTAGTTTACTGTTCCAGTTACCTCTATCTGATGCAAACCTTGACTTGGGGAGGGCTAGTCCTGTATGGATGGTGGACAAAGAGCAGTGAGTTCCACTCGGCCAAGGTCTGCTTAGCCCTCCCTCTTTTATTTAGAAGCATAGACATGGGACCATCATGTTCCACCTTTAAGCCTGCTAGAACTCAAATCTAATCTAGGGAAATTTAGGAGGAAAAGTTAATAAATAAACTACCAGACCCTCTGTACAAACTGGTTAGCTCCTGCCTGTCAGCTGTTCTTGAAAAGACAGAGGCAGTACAATTGCATTTTCTTGGGAACCAAATTCTATCTTTCCTTCCCAGATCAAGAACCTCTGAGGACTGAGATGAATACATAAGTAACTTCTGGCCATGTGCTAACAAAGTTATACTACCAGCCCAAAAACATAAAGTCAAATTTTGGCTGTGGTAACTCTAGTGCTATGCAGTAACTGAGGTTTTAGCTGACATGCTTCATTTTGTTTGTTTGTTTGTTTGTTTTTTCCTCCAAATCTGATCAAAAGAAGTTTCTACCCAATCTTCAATCTTCTTAATTCTGACTACGTTTCACATCGCTTATATATTTAAGGTAATCCTGGGGCCATTAAGTATGCAATCACCACTGAATTCAGTAGCTTGAATTCAATGTATTCATCAAATTGACCTTGGAGCCCTTAGGGATCAAAAGCATGTTGCAGAGAGTTTACTTTGTGCAATTTGAAGTGGAAATATGAAGATCGCCTTTCTAAAATAATTTATTTCAATCTTCCCCAAAAACTCTTGACTTGAAAAACAGGTTAAAGCAAGTGTATCCACTTTACAGAAGCATAAGATCCATGCAAGGGTCAAGGAAAATCACTTTTTTTTTTTTTTTTTTTTTTGTAAAGCTACTGCTTAAAAACTGTGTATAAAAGCAAAAGTTAAACCCACAAGAAAGAATGAGAGTGTGAAAATAAAATGACAATGGTCTTGGTCAAGCACAAAGGGTTCTAGAAAGGACCCAAAATCAGCAAAAATCTGTTTATTTGCTCAGAGTTTTTATGTGTTTATATTCATTCAAGATAATAAAGGATAACAGGAACTGAACTAAGAAATTAGAGAAAATATAATGTAGTTGAACAGATTTTGGATCTTTTGGATCTTTGAATAAATACAACATCTGAATAGATGTTATTTTTAGATAGATTATAATAAGAACAACTTTTTAGCAAATTTATAAAGAAATGTGTAGCAAGTGCTCCTTAGGTATGTGTATCTAATTGTCTTTCTAAAGCTGACAGCTGTGGATAAAAAAAAAGCAACAGCTTTCTGAGGTAATGAAATTGATTCATTTGCAGAGTGAATTTGTTCCATCTTCAGAAAAGTCACACTACTTTGGAAAACTCAGGGTGTACAGTTAGTGATTTATGCATTCGACTGTATAAAAAGTGTCAGAATTTCATACTAAGTAACCAAACAATAAGTAATACAGAAAGGGCAATTCATGCTAGGGGGAAAAATTATTTAGCATATAGAAAGTTTCTTGTACATTTAGCTTCATAATTTCATGCTTGACATGCCAAAACGTTATGGATAACAAAAGGCAAAATGATGCTTAATCTAAGTGAAATGGAAAACCACTTGGACATAAACTCTAGGACTTTTTCTAAATAACAAAGAGCAATTGAAATTAGAAATATGCTTAATGATGCAGAAATAATTTGAATGCCACCATGGATGATATACAGTCAACCCCCAACTTATCCACTTCTTTCTCTGCTTTGATTTAACTAGCGGACTTCACAAAATGTTATCTAGTATCTGAAGTTTCTAATGAACTATTAATGTTCATATGGTTTTGTGTGATAAATGTGGCAAGGTTGATCTTGGCAGGATTTATCAGTAGAATCAACTATGTAATTTTAATAGGTGGTATTAAAATATGGCAGTGGTGTATTCTGATCTTAAGACAAACTCTTATGCTGGCAATGTTCAGCTAATGAATAGAAGGTACAAAAAATGTTAATGTTACATACCATTAGAAAACAAAAGAAGAACTATCAGTAGTGCTGTTTACAAAATGGTGGTGTTAAGCCACTCCTGATTTGCAGGAACTAGTGAACAGGAAGAATATAGACATAGAATGGGTTCATGAGTATTTTATGTCTCTGCTGAACTTTTTATATTCACTTTCATGTGGCAGAGTAATCATAGAAATCCATATTAGGTCAGTGGCTATTACTTCTAAAATATAATCTGTGATCCTGAGTGGCATAAAGATACTAATGAAAAAAAAATAGATATTTTGCAAATAAATCCTTTTACTCTTGCAGACTTGCACTTTTAATGTGAGAATAAAACAATCTTTCAATAGAATGAAACAAGAAGAATTTTTTTTTCTTGTTGGATACATAATGTGCTGATCCAGAGAAGAAAAAAGAATTTGAGAGTTTTTAGCTTTAGAAAATACAGAGAAGATGGAAAAAGTCTCTCACCTTTTTAGAAATTTACATATGATCTTATCATCAAATTTTAGCTCTCTATCTTTCATTTAATTTTTGGACTTTTGTACAGCTGACTAATTTCCAATGAAATTCTTTTGCATGCACAATCAATGAGCATAGGCTTTTCTTTTTTTCTTTTTTTCCTCTGCTAAAGAACTGATGTAAATTTTTGATATAAAAATAATTACTAGGTTTGCTAATGTATTTGTAAATATTTGGGCAGTATGATATATTTATTTCCTGTTTTCACAGGTAAAAAGAAGGAATTTTTAAAGAATGAATTTCCATATTGCATTTCAAACAGACAATTTAGTAATGATTAATTTCAGATATTCAAATAATTTTAAATATTCCATTTTTTCCTGTCCTAAGCAGAGTTATATGTACTATATAAAAGTGCATGAAAATTAATACAATAAGGTCAAAAATTACTTTTTGTTGGAAAAATCATTAAGAGTGAAACAAAAAATAAATTAAAATGACCCGGAATGATGAATATGAATGATAACACTTTAATATCAAAAATAATAGAACTTTAAAAGCATAGGAATAAGACTGAGAAAGGAAGGAGAAAATGAGAGTGAAAGAGAGAATAAGAAAAAAAAGAAAAAAAAAACAAAACAGGAAATCGAACCTAAGTATATAAAACCAGAAAATGGTGTTTCTTTAAAACATGTGAACATGTGAACCACACACTTTACTACCATGACAACACGAATGAATTATTAGATTTTGTAAAACTCTATAACTAGGTCAAATTTATCCAAACTTACAGGGGAAGGAAACAAGTAGTTGAAACACAAAACCTCTACTTGAAGAAGTACAGAATCTACTACCTGAAAAGAAGACCAGAAAGACAAGAAATATTGACTCACAGAAAGAAAGAAAGCAATTGAAAGATATCTGACAAAACAGATCTCTTCCTGTCCTCATTAAATAATTAAATTAATCCATGTAGAGGTAGATATATTAAAAATATATATATATATTTAACAAACGTGGCATATTCAGAAAGAATTTATAAATATTCACTCTGGCGCTGTTAGTAAACTCAATGCTTTTTTATTCCTTTTGTTGTCTTTTTGCCCCTTCACCTCAACAGAGGCTTTACACAGTTACATATGCAAGGACAGTTTCAGGTGAAAATTTTCAGGGAGGTAGAAACTTTAGCAGATACAGTGAGTCTTTAGGACAATCATATGATGTCATCATATCACTCCTTTATGCCATTCTGCTGTTACTCTGATGATGTCACTAGAGCTGTGTAAAGGTACTCTTTTTATTCAGATATTTACAGTCAGGTTTCAGCTTAAAGAACAGTTATCTTCTATTACTCTGTAACTTCTGCATTTGTATGACACACCTCTGAATTTTGTTTCTTTTTGTGTGTGTTTTTTATTTTTGCATTTCCTGTGTGATATGCTACTTGTCTGTACTGCTTGAAGTACTGCTCCATCAGTAAAGATTTGCATTTTACATAAAGACAACAGGTGACAAACATTAACAAGATCATTCTCAGTGAAAATCTTTGAAAAATAAACTCCCTTGCTAGCATCTTTCCAAACATTTAAAACACATTGTTTTTTAAACAATTCTTGTTTTTCTTAATATACCTACTAACAATCCTCTCACTTTTCTTTTGTCCTTTCTTTTTTTTTTTCCCTTCAGTTTAACTAATGATTTCCACATGATGCTTTTCTGAAGGAGATATATGTAATCTACCATAGTTTTTCTCTCTAGGGAAGTTATTCAATTTTCTGCCCTCTAATATTTATGCACTACTAAGGGTCTCAGCATTTCCCTCCACACTGTTGCTGGGGGCTCAGCAGGATTTGCCCCAAGCACTTCAGTTGCTTAGTTAGACAAGTGTTTCTTGAATCACTTCTCCAATACAAAAGCTAAATTTCAGATAAACATGGCTGGATTCCTAAGGAGTTTTCTGAAAACCAGACTAAGAGTTTTGTTTAAATTTGCATTGTAGCTATTTTCATTTTCATTAGAAAATCTTAATCTGGAAGAATATACTATTTTTCACTTGAAAGAATAACACCAAAGACACAGTCTGCTTCACTTTAAAAAAACTGTTTGAAAATCAAGCATGACCTGTGGGAAAGGTCCATCTAGGAAAGGAAAAAAAAAAAAAAAAAGAAAGAAATGGAAATTCTCTTCATGTTATTTATCCATTGTACTGTTTATGAAGCCAGGAAACAAAATGAATGAGTGCTTATATTAGGGAAAATAAAAAGCTTTATTTTCAATTTTTGGAAATTCTGATGAAATATAAGAACTTTCACTATTAATAGAGAATTACAAAAATATATCCTTAAGAAAGGCAATGCCTGGAAAAAGGGAAAATGTCACATCAACCTTCAAAAAAGGCAAGAAAAAGGATCCTGTGAATTGCAGTCTGGTCAGTTCTCTTAACAGAAACATCATGCTTTTCGTAGTGTGAGAACTCTGATCAAGCACTTGCAAAATTATTTGTAGAAGTTCCTATTTGGTAAGGTCTTTAGTGCTTGGCTGCTTTGTTGCTCATGTGGGTGACTAAACCACCTGCTGCAATGTCAGGTGCAGATGATCTTTCACACTTCCATATTGTCTCTGTTAACAGGCTACAAGGAGGCAATAAGGCCAGGCTGGGGAATAAGGCCACATTAGCCCCTGCTATCCAGGTTGTGCACCCAGCATTGGCTTCACTGACGTTTTGACTCAACATGACACTTACTGGTCACTCAAAGAAATACCAATGACAGTAAGACTGTAAAATCAAAGTGGTGACTGAAGTGCATTCATGGTCCATACAATGATAAAGTCATTTCAGAGTGGCTAAAAGACATTTCTCATGATCTAGTGCAGTTCTCAGATCACACTTGAGTTGACTTCCCAGTGTGGGAAGACTTGATTCCTCTGACCCTGCTCTTGCAGTGGAGTTGTGATAGAATATAGCTTCATTGTTGTAAGAAAATAGAGAATAGGTACTTCAAAACTTTTAGACAAATGACTCCTTACTACTAAGAAAATATTTTTAGATCATTGGTACAAATGAAAAGCAATATGAGTTTTCCTGTAAGATTTACAAATGAGTTTTTAAACAAGAAAAAGGATGTAGCATGTGAGGAAAAAGAATAGTTCAATTTAATGGAGAGTTTCTTATCATCAGTTTGTCCACATTTTTTGTAGCCTACTTTTTCTTTTGTCTGCCCAAGCAGACAAAGGTGTTTCCAGAATTCTGAACAACGGTCTCCACTGCAGAATTATTTTGTAGTAAAGACATTCTTCTTCTCTTTCTGCAAAGGACAACAGATACCAAGAGGGCAATGCAACTTCTCGTTAGTAATTGAGTAATTGAATTCTTTAGAAAGAAAAACAATAAGTGTTCACCAAAACCAAAATTTGTCAAAAATATTCTTAGCTGTTTTGTATTTCTGCTCTGACTAAATTACAGTTACACTCTTTTTAAATAAAAGTAATATGTTCAGTGTTGTTCTCACACTAAAACAGTTATGAAAGACAATATTCTTATTAGAATTTCTATAAATTATATGGCATTAAAGAGCTTTCCCAGTGAGGTTATTTTCCTGCAAGGGCAAATCATAAATAACTAAATTGGAATAATTTTCTCAGTATTATTGTACTGTACATGCCTTTCTATTGCATAGCCTTTGATTTACCTAAGTCAAAAGAGTGGGTTGGGAAGGAGTAGGATTTGCTACTGAGATGTTATATCTAAGCAGTGGTGCAATGTCCTTTTAAGAATAGCATAGAGAATTATTTTACCCTTATGTGTACAACATGTTACGTGACACTCCATAAAAATTCAGACCAGAGGAAAAAAAAACTGTAGCAACATAAATAGGATGGAGTTCTTCACCCAGTATAGTTAACTCCACCCACTAAATGACTAAAACAAAGGTATAAAGGAGTACTTACCTAATGCTTACCCAATTCTTGTATTACCATTCTCATTTAGTATAGAATGCTTTTGCATTCTTTATTTGATGCAAGTTGAATTTCAGAAATAATATTAGTACCGTATATAACACAAAGACATACAGAAATCTCAGGGTCTGAATAATTTAGTGTTCCAGTACACAAGAATCTGCAGCATTTTAGGTAAAGTTTCTTAACAAACTAAACAGAGTACAACAAATGGGTTAGAGACATCTTTTCTGCTTGCAGTTATGGCTCAGATATTTGAATGCAGATAGATTATAGTTCTCATCCGGCATGTGAAGACAAGAGTTAGCTTACTGCACAATGAAGATCACAATGCAGAGCAGGTTAGTTTTAAAACTCTGAAGAAAGAACTGTTTGTGTAGCTCCAAGAAGAGACCCATATACTGTTATGAGTGCGTTTCCTTAAAGCTCCAAAGTAAAGAAGAATTTTGATGAAGACCAGAGCAAGGAAATGTCAGTGGTACTGTAAAGTAGAAATGCTAATGTTATGCTAACACCCTGTTACACTGAATTAGCCCTATGTTAATTTTCACTGTCGTTCAACATTTTAAGACTTTATAACATGGGAAAACTAAGGCTTACTTTCCAGTAAGCCCAATTTATTTTGAAAAGATTATAAGATTAATTGTATTTCAATATGAAGTACTTGTTTTCTTCTTCTGAGATACTAATATTTACATGGTGATACATCACTGTGCTATTTCCTGATCACAAGACATGTAGAACCATTAACACAAAAAAATATCCTGCATTTAAACAGAACTCCTAGTTTGATACAAACATTTTCCGAAGTCTTAACAGGAAAATTTCGTTCTATGTTTCAGCCATGATTTCATATACAGAATGTAGTAACTATTTTACAGAATTTATTCTTTAGGGTCAATAAAGGTGCATAACTACTTTTGATCACGTTTGTTGGTTTGTTTGTGTCTATGGCACTTTCCTCAGTTTAATTCTGATTTTTTTTAAAGGAAATGTTATATACAACTACTTGAATGACAGGGCCATATGTATGTGTAAAGATTAACATCAATACTGATGAATTTAATAATTTTGCATAATTGCATGAAAGCTATCCATATATTTCTTCTTCTGTATTTTAGAGTTGACTAATGTTCTCCACCAGAAATCAAAGAAGAATTTTAAATGCATTTGACATTCTAATCAGTATTTTTAAAGTTCTCTAGGTAATAGTAGGGCTGCATGAATATATGTTATTTGGATTTGATGTGCAAAGACATTTTCACCTTTCTTAGCAATTCACCTGGAATGTCAGATCAGAAGACCACTGTACTGTCATTCTAAAGTTCATAATCATTATATGTAAGTGAAAAAAAAAACAGATTTAATGATTTCATATCTTGAGATGAAAGTAAAAAGATATCAAGAATATATTTCATAAATGGTCCATCTCAATCAACTGATAAGTTCATTTAAGACTAGCCTCTCCCAATCCACGTCTTAAACATAAAGCAAAGCCATGCTGTTCTACTACCCATGTTAAATAGCTCCTCTCTAAACACTGGTCTTTTTAGTTGGGGGAAATATAGAATATCTGCACAAAAATGTGTATTTTATTAAAGATTTGGCTCATATACTAACTAGATTCTTTTTATTTTTATCCTTAAGCAGCTTGCGTATGCAGTGAAGGATGTGTTAAACATAGATCTTCTTAATATATCATGTTTTGTTATGAAAGAAAATTTTACATTATTAGTTTATTTATCTCTTTTTTTTTGCAGTATGTACTAATCAGTCAAGACATAGATTCAAAGATAAGCAGTATAAATCTATCAATATAATTATGGTTATTATTCTAAAACTTCAAAATGAACAGAATGAAATACTTCTAGTGAGTTTTTATATGATTTTTTCTTTAATTTTGAGGATTTTCAAAGGTTACCAGAGGCAACTATAAAACATTTATCAAATAACTTACTGGATTGAGGATGAAGCAAGAAAAACTATTTTTTTTTCCCTATTATTCAGCATCCTTAAGGAATCAAATGAAAAAGTTTAAATATATATTCAAATAATATACTTGCATGACTGGAAATAAAATTTTCAGATCTGTTTGCTCTTCAGAAGTAGAATCATTTTAAGAAAAAATACAGTGCAGGTGAGTTATAGCTTAAGGATTCCTGCAGCTATTCATCTATTTCTTCATTTTGGAATTTATGTCATTTATAAAATACTTAGTAGGAATATTTTAGAATCAAATAGTATATGACTATATTCAAATACAGACCTTCAAAGTAACTGGTATGGCTGTTCCTTGGACTCATTGCCAAGGGTGTTTGTCACTGCAGTTTCCCTTTCTGCAACACTGAGAGCTCTCAAATGAAAACATCCTTCCACATTTTACAAGATGAACTTGTAAGTGGTTTCAAATGATTTATGATGAAAATCCAAAGAAATAGAATCTTTTGAGCTGAACTGTGTTGTAATTCTTACAGCACTGCAAACCGAACATAAAACTTTGCTGTTTGTGTGACAGATCCTTCACATTTTAAATGATCCGATGTTAACCAACACTGTCTTACTAATTAATTGTGTTTCTTTACCAAATTGTCCACTTATTCTCTCATGTGTTAAATTTTAATTACAGAATCACAGAATGGTTAGGGTTGGAAGGGACCTCTAGAGATCATCTAGTCCAACCCCCCTGCACACACAGGGTCACCTAGAGCATGTGGCACAGGGCGGCATCCAAGCAAGTTTGGAAGATCTCCAGAGAAGCAGACTTCACAACCTCCCTGGGCAGCCTGTTCCAGGGCTCTGTCACCCTCACAACAAAGAGGTATTTCCTCACATGGAGATGGAACTTCCTGTGTTTCAACTTGCCCCCTTTACACCTTGTACTGTCACAGCCACCACGGAGAAGAGTTTGGCCCCGTCCTTCCTACATTCACCCCTAAGGTACTTGAACATGTTGATCAGACCTCCTCTCAATCTTCTCTTCTCTTCATTGTAAGCTTAAGAGTCATGATCACCGCTTTCTTAAGGTAAAGGGCTATTCCTGGACCATGAGTAGCATTAATCTAATTAATTTAAGTAGATTAATAATTCCAGATTTGTCTTACACTCTTAACTGAGGGAAAAAAAAAAAAAAAAAAGTAAGGGGTAGAGGGAGAGGAAAAAAGGAGAACACGGAAATTACTGAAAGGCTGTGATGCTTTTCTTATAGATGATGAAAGAGAAAAACAGAAGTAGTTTAAAACCCCAATTTTCAAAAGAAGGCTGGAATGTTGAAGACAAGACAATAGGAAGGAAAGGAAAAAACAGAGAACATGATTTCTAATACCTTGAAGATTTAATAGGGCAAGAGCATGACATAAGTTACTTAAGTTTTTGAAGGGGTATTTGTCAGCCTATATGGATGTGATCTGTTAATCGTTAGTTAACATTTGTATTAACACTTGTATTAAATGTGGTATCTCCTATATTTTTTACCCTAGCTTTGAAATGATTTCATTGAATTGAAATGATCTTTTACAATTAATCCATAAAAATAATAAAAGTGTATTTTGATTTCAGAAAAGAAACTCCAAATGTTTAAAATAAACCAGAGTATTATCATTAGTACTTTAATTAGTTTTTAATACTCCTGTAGTGAAGAGTTGTGAGTAGAGTCAAATTCATTCATCTTTCCTGCAGACTACTTTGTCTACCATGTTGGTGTTTTAAATTTTATATGATTAGGTAACCTACTTTTGCTTTATGGCGTTGTGCATAATGAACTGAATAACTGATTTCTACCCTCTGGTTATTAATGCAGCTTTTACTTTTGATATTGAAACTGATACAAAAATATGTTGGAAGGATGAAATCCTAAACAAAGCAACAAAAACTGCAATTGTACTTTATTTTTTTAATAAAAAATTCTTTTTCCTGTGTGGCATCATTTTTCATGTTAAAATAGATCTGGGAGGCCTAATTTTTTTTTTT
>VZSV01000287.1:479793-495125 GCA_013398735.1 Nothocercus julius
TCATCTTACATTTCCAGGAGCAAGTGACTACACACATTTGTAACTGAAGTTTCATTCCAGGAATATTTATGACAGAATGAAGAAAATATTTACTTACTTGTTCTCTACTTGTGCAATTGTTTTTGACTCTTTCCTCATTCTTTTCCACCACCTTGATCCTTAAGGGCATGTTCCAAGTACACTTTCATTGGCTGGTATTCTGCTTGCTTCTGCATCCTTGTATTTATTATCAAGATTTCAATGGCTCTTCCATTTCCTACCTTTTACATTAACATGGAGACAGGAGAGAGCCACATGAGCAAAGGGGGACCTTGCTAAAACTGGTCTTGGCTCCACTGACAGGAGACGGCACCTTTGGAAGGTTGGGGACATATATGCATTGAGAACCTAATGATTAACTGAGGTCCAGGACTTCCTAATGAGAAGGAAAAGAGGCATCTCCAGAGGGCAATTCAGATCATCAAATATTTCCCATAGAAGCTGACCAATAGAGACAATGTTAAAGCTACAATCGACAAAAGTATTTGATGATTCTGACATATTTGGCTTCAGCAAGTAGCATTTACCTCTTCAAATATTTCTCAGACTCTTCCTATGGTCAATGGACCTATGGTCTCAATTTCCCTTCCCAGGAAAATTGTCATGATAAAACTTGAATCACATCTGTCTTTTAGATAGTTATTTAATTCTTGAAATCAATCTTATCACTTATAGGGTCAAAAAAACATCTAGCTGTTGTCTTCTTGAATCAGCTAGGACCACTTTGTAGGCATGATAATCATTTACTGGAATACCTGGAGCCCTAAAAACTATGACTGAAGAAAGAATTCTCCAAAGGAGAAACCTCGGTAATTTACATGATTTGCCTTCATTTCCTGAACCTGGAATCCAAAGAGTTTCACAGCTGCTAGGTCTGAGATTATGAGCTAACCACATACCGAGACAGGGGAATGCACGGGGCTGCAGCCTGCTCCTTCAGAAGAAGCAAGACAGTGTGGGAGGCAAATCTAGCTTCCTCACAGCATAGCAGTTTCTGCAAGTAGGGGCAAGTAGATAAGCAATGTCGCTGTCATTTTCACCTGACTCTGATTCTGATTGCTCGTGATTTTCCTATCAAAGTCAAGTTTACACACAATGAAGAAATATGCACAAAATAAAAACACAATATAAAGACCTTAGAACAATTAAGAGAAGTATAAAATGATAACAGAAGAATTTGCATTGCAGAAAGTCAATCTGATTATCATGCAGCTATCTATTTCTTTCCTATGCAATGTGTCACCAAAATAACAAATAAACAAAGGAAAACCCAACCTGACAGTTTTAGGTAACAGCTCTTATCTCTGTGCAGCAAGTGATCCAAAATATGACAACAAGAATTGTGAGTCTCTGAAACTGTCAGCCTTTACATTTTTTGACAGAATCTGAGATGGACTCTCTTCCTCAGTATAGAAAGGAAGCTGGCTCATGTCTAGCAACAATGCAGAAATGATATTTGTGGACTAGTCACCTGCAAAACTAGAAGCTATGAAGGCTGACGTACCAATGCTTCACAGCCTTTAAGAAACTCTAGGAATAAGCAAATGCATTGGTGTTGCATACAATATGGACAAAATATGAATTTTGGAGGAACGAGCAATTATATGGAATCTGTGATACTAATATTATGAATCCAATACTGTTACAGACATATTTTTAACTATTTCAACATAGAGTTTCAGCATTGGAAGTTAGAGAGCTGGAGTTTAAAAGGCAGAACCAGTAGTGCATTCAGTGTACAAACGAACTGAGCATTATCCCATGCTTATTATTTTGTCAAAAGAACTGAACCATGCAACCAAGGTGATAAGATATGATACTTGAACAAAAGAAATAACTACAGTGTCAGATGAATCATCTAAGCCATTTTGTCATTTTTCATTTGGTTATTTTTTTCCTCACATTTGGTCTAGGCAACGGTACTAAAGTAATGAATTGTGTTTTAAGCCAAAGAACATATCAGTGTTGACACAAACTTCATGGCCCTGAAGAGTTCAGGTATAACAGTCAAATCTAAATCCATCTTCTCCATTTGTCCTTTCAAGTAAACTTGACCTTTTTATTATCGCTGTATTGCTCTTTTTCTCAGATATCAAAATTTCTTACTTAAAAGAAAAAAGAAATGTACAGAATCACAGAAACATAGAATCATTGAATTTGGAAGGAATCTTTGAAGATCGAGACCAAATCCCCTGCTCAAGCAGAGTCACCTACAACAAGTTATTCAGGATCCTGTTCAGGCAGGTTTTGAATATCTCCAGAGAAGGAGTCTCCACAACTTCTCTGGGCAGATTGTTCCAGTGCTCTGTCAGCCTCACTGTCAGTAAGTTCTCCCTCAAATTCAGATGGAATTTCCTGTGTTTCAGTTTGTGGCTGTTTCCTCTTGCCCTATTGCTGGCCACCACTGAAAGAAGGCTACCCCCATCCTCTTGACATCCTCCCTTAAGAAATTTGTACACACTGTTAAGATGCTCTCTCAACCTTCTTTTCTTTAGGCTAAACAAGCCTAAGCCTCTCAGCCTCTCCTCAAAGACTCACTCCATGACCCTCTTGTACTGGGGAGCCCAGAACTGGACCCAGCACTCTAGATGGGGCCTCACCAGAGCTGAGGAGAGAATCACCTCCTTCGACCTACTGGCAATGCTCTTCCTAAAGCACCCCACAACAGCATTGTCTTCCGGGCCACAGGGGCACATTTCAGGCTCATGGTCAACTTGTTGTCCACCAAGACTTTCGGGTCATTTTCTGCTGAGTTGCTCTCCAGCAAGTCAACCCCTAATCTGTACTGATGCCTGGGGTTATTCCTCCCCAGGTGCAGGACCCTGCACTGGTCCTTGTTGAACATCATGAGGTTCCTCTTTGCCTAATTCTCCAGCATGTCTAGGTCCCTCTGAATGGCATCACAGCCCTGTGTTGTATCAGCCACTCCTCCCAGTTCTGAATCATCAGTAAACTTGCTGAAGGTTCCCTTCATCCAGGTCATTGATAAATAAGTTGAATAGTACTGACCCTTGGGGGAGATAGCTAACCACAGGCACTTTAGTTGTCAGTCTTAAGCTCCCTTCATTTTTTTAAAGTCTCTGTACATTCCCAGTAGCTGACAAACAGAAATGTTAATTGGAGGACTTTGTTCAAATTCTGCAAACTCTTACAGGCATGCATATATTCAGAAAAATAGTGGGATAGTATGAGTTGGATTATTAATGTGCCTAAAGTTAAAAATTTATTGGAAAGAGAAGGAACTTTCTCATGCTGATAACACAATTAAGTGTTGGAATAACATAGTGGACCTGGAAGGGTGTTAAGGGTGAAAAATTGGGCTACAGTGGCATAACCTAGGAATACTTTTCCCTTTCCTATGGAGAACAGACTGCTATGCCACATTTATTCTTATCTCTCTGTGGGGATCACAGACAGAGATCATTGGTTTCTAGAGATACCTCAAAAAGCTTTAGAAATTAGATAACTGGTATGGAAATGCAACCTGATAAACCCTGGGGTGATCACAAGAGAGGGCAGAAAAATACCTTGAAAGACAACTTCTGAACAGTAAAGTAGGGCAAAAGAACAGCAAGGTTAGCATGTTTTTTACTCCTTTGAGATAAACAGAATAAGTATTTCACAATGAGCTGAAAGAAATTGCCATTACTTACCTTCTGTGCTCCACATCTAATTAAAAAATGTTTTATTTAAAAACGAAACGGCTTTTAATTCCTGTAGAAATCATTCAGATAGAGAGATGTACAATTCCATAGGCCTGAAGAACCTGAAAATAAGACCTGCATCTACCCTGGTAGCATTCTCTGGAATTACATTGATACTGTATAGAAAATACCTACGGCTGTGACTGCTATTTGGCTTTATTTATTTATTTACTTGTTGAGAATCTCTTAAAGATCTTCATTTGTTTGTTCATTCTTATGCAAAAACTTTATGGAAATTTATTTAATTATATAGGCTTGCAGATATCTGCTTGTTTGCTGCTTTTTGTTTTTAATTGACAAGAGACATGTAATACTTTAATCTGATATTAAAATCCTTCATTAAAAAAAATCTTTTTAAGTTAGTGACAGACTTTCAAACTATAACTTAACTGACTGTCAATGAATACTGAAGCCCCTAAGGAGGCTGGCTTGAACTTTAAAGCTCTGAGTCATGCACAGATTGCTTTTCTGTCAAAACCAGGTATAGATAGTAGTACTCAGACTAGGCACAGGGCTCTTGCAGCATTGCCTCTGGATGACTGTTTAGTGACCTTGTTTGGTGTTCATCTTTTTTTTTTTTTTTTTTAATGACATCACTAAGAAATATTTTCATTTAGCTTTTTCTTGGACTAGGAGATTTCACACACTGCTGAATGCCCTTACTCCAAATCATTGCATTCTATCATATAAGTTCCATTTTAATACAAGCTTTGTAATTAACAAATGAAAATAAAATAAAAAAATAAGATTTGCAGAAACAGTTGTCTCTTAGTCTTACTGAGCTGTGCATTGCAGTGTAGTTTCTTTACTCAACCAGCTATACCCAAATACACATCGGTCACACAGATGTGGCACATAGGCACGGTTTTCCACACATTCCTGTGAAAGAAAGAATGGATGGAGAGGTTGAAGCCTTGTTTCAATTATTTCAGGGTCAGAAGCTAGGCAGTAGACTGCATTCTTTCATGCACTGCGTTTTTTTTGCTCTCTTGTCTTTTCTCACCCCAGATGATGGAGAAAGCTAGAAAATCATGACGGCAAATGAATTCCTTATAGTTCATACTCTACATCATGTTCAGTTACAGTTTTGCAGTAATCCATGGTGTTCCAGATATACTTAAAATTTTGAAGATTTTGACTCTTTCCTTATGTAGGGTAGTCACTTCCCTTAATAACTTCAGTGGGACATTTACGGAGCACAGTATCACTAAGGGTTTCTCTCAGTCGAAGAGAATAACAGCAAGATTTTCCTCATTACAGCATGTATTTTCTCTCTAATTAGGTAATAACAGACAATCTTTCATAAACAGTAATTATTTCCCCTTGAGCATTTAGAGCAAATATGCACAGACTGCTACATGTGAAACATAAAGTATTCAGAATAGTTAAGCACATATTGCTTTGACTTCCAGCTGGCCATGAATTCTTTGTAATTAGCAAAACACCCAGGGTTCTTTTTTAGTTTCAAGTTTGGCTTCCAGCTTCTTTTAATGCCTTGCAAAAACTGGAAGCTGAAAAACAACAGAATGTTGTGTATATAAAACATTTATACCTATACAAATATAACATTTAGATGGTCAACAGGGTAACTGGTTAAGTTTCCATAAATATTCAGCTCAGTTGTTCCTCTGGGTGCTGTACATTATCTGGTGGTGATGATACCTACTAAAACCATTGAACTAACTATCACACAGCTGATAATCTTGACTTTATGGATAGGTCTGCCTATCATCTGGATATTTAAACTGGATCTTCCTGCTCCTGTTGTGAGAGAATTACTTGAGAAAGGGGAAATTAGAGAAAAACTAGGGCCTAACTGAAGTTACAGCATTACTGAGGCTTGCTTGAGGTGAGAGACAGTTACCACTTTCAGGCTGTTTGGTGACAGAATCTACCTCTTCACTATTCCCTTGGAAACACAATCTGCTCTCCTAACACACACTAATAAGAGTAAACGAAGAGTGGAGGGGAGTGAAGACACCACAGCCAAACTCTGTTGTACTCCCTGCAGAGGTAGCAACCTGGTTGCACCATGCACCTGAGAAGCTGCATAGGACAATAAGATGTCTGGTGCTGGACCAACGGTGGTGGCAGATCAGTCGCTTCAGATGGATTTTGCTCAAACTTCTCCTCATTCTAATCTCATTATAATACCAATACTCAACCCCATCCTAGAAGTTACTCGCTTCCAAGCAGTGACCACTCCTCCTCACTGAGCACGCTCTCTAGATTTTTGATTTAACTCTGGAGACTTTTTAAACCAATCAATAACGAAAGTAAATATGATTAAGGTCACTCAAGCTCCACTTAAATGTAAAAGAAAATATATAAATGGTGAACTAAGGAGGGGTATAGGGGGAACTGGGGAAGAGGGAAGAAGAAGAAAGAAGGAAGGAAAGAGGGAAGACTCCATTGTAACTTCTAGATCAGTCAACAGGCTGAACTCCTTTCCTCCGCTCAGGTCAGGACACTGCCTGAGGAGATTCCTCGAGGTTGGGAGCCCTCTCTCATCTTCTGGGTGAATGATGATTGCGCATTTGTACACTAGACACTAGCTAAGAACCCCACATTGTAGTGGAGAATTTCCTGTACTGACATCCAAAAACTATTCTCTAAAAGTTGCATTTGAATAAATTATGCTATTTGTGAACTTGACTACTTGTTTTGAAGATAATCGGAGCTACAGTTGACAGGCTGTTCATGAACCCGATACTACCAGAGTTGGGTCTATAGCTGGTCATACTATTTGTGAACTCGATTCACTGTTTTGAAGGCGAGCGGACCTACAGTTGACAGACTGTTTTTGAATTTCGTTCTACCAGAGTTAAGCCTACAGTTACCACAGTATTTGGTATCCCTGTTAAGAGATGAGTCCAGCTGCCCCCAGTCCCTGTAAGCTTTGAGGATTGGCTGGAATGCAAGGGGTTTCATCTCTTACCAAATTTACCAAACCCCTCCAACAAACTGCAACACCTCTGCTTTAATTAAACATATCAGGGACATGGAAAGAACTTCTATTCACTGATGCTCATTTTTCCTTTAGGATATCCATTTTTGATAACTATGTCCAAATTGGAGCTCCCAGGACCCCAGTCATGGTGGGAAGGCTCTGATTTCTTCTCAGTCCTGCCATTAAGTTGCTACCTGCATTTAAAAATACAGTGTCCTGTCTCTGCAGGCCAGCCTCTATCCCTTGTTTTTTTGTCTGGTCCTGGGCCACAGAGAGCTTGACCACCCGGGCAATTCCCAGTCTCTTCAGCCTGTCCATCAGATTCATCTTCAGCAGGCCCATGTCCTCCTGCCCATGGGGCATTACAGGAGGGCTTCAGGCCATATATTTCTTGCAAGAAAGTCTCCACTGGTTGGGATGCCAGGAAATTTTCTGCCTCGTTCCTGCAGAAGTTTGGCTAGACTGCTGGTGCTGCTGAAAGCAGTTATTGAATCTCTTCTGTTAGTTAGAAATTCTCCAATACGGAGTCAGCAGGACATGATTGGGGTGCTCACCATTGTGCTGCTGGTGCTGTCACTACTTCCAGTGGAAAATGGAGCACACATGGAGGTGGGAGTAAGCTGGGTGACATCGGATGAGTAAAGGATCCTATAGGTAGTGAAGGTAAATGTGGAATTTGTGGAAGACAACCATTTCCCTGGATTTGAGGCGGTGAGTGCCTTTAGTGATTCACATTTTATGCTGTGATTATGGTACATACAGCCTATTTTTAGGGAAATGTTAACTGTCCAATAGCGCCTGACCCAATTGTGTTGTTCCCAATTGGAGCAATTTATCACATTTTGGCAATACCACAACACTGGCTTGTTTGATACTGAACCAAAAGAAAATTGTGGACCAGGTGGTGTAAAACCTGTAAAGTCTTGAAATTCTCCAGAGCAAGAGCAATTTAAGCTATGATTATTTTGGAGGGGGACAATTTTACCCTCTATTCTTCCGATGAGTGTAAGGAATAGGCATATTGTTTAAAAGCAGCAGTATTAAAGCAGTGTAGAAGATAAGAATGGAGAGCTACTAAACAAAGTATGTTAATAAGAGGAGATAATATGCTGGAACAGGCCATTGATTTTGAACTACTATTTGAGTCTACACACTAAAATTACTATGAGAAATGCAATCACAATAATAAAGCACATGCTAGAGAGACTTCAGTCCAGCAGCTCTGCCATAGCGCTTTTGTTTGCTGTCCTGAGGATCACTGTAAGAGAAAATAAAACTTGTCTCAGTGGGGTGAGGTGGAACAGGCAACCCCATTTGGAATAAAAGGAAGATATTTATCATGCACTAATTCTGCACTACTGTTATCAGTAGCTTCCAGGTGTATAGGAAGTCTAGCAGCATTGTTTCCTTCACAGTCTCAGCTGGCACTGTGAGCATGCAATAATCTTTCCCCAGTCAGTCGCTTCCTTAAATGTGGCAAAAGCAACCAGTATAAGTTACCTCCAATGCTGCTGCTTTATATTTCCACCCCATGCTTGTTCTTCGGCACAGGCATTAGTAAATTCTGGAGCTACCTTAATAGATGAAAGTTTATAAGGCAGACATAATATTGTAATTTCTGAACTTCTTGGCTGTTGTAATTTAGAGTTCTTAGTTTTCGGGCTACAAAAAACTAAAAAACAAAAAACAAACAAACAACAAAAAAAACATTTTGCAGATCAGGCAGCCCGAGTCCCAGTCTGTAGTGTTTAGATTTTTTAGTTTTTTAATCTCCTGAACTCCTCCCTCAGAGGAACAAGTGGATTGTTTGCTCTGCCAGAGAGTGGTGGGAGCGGTGCGCAGAAGGGGAGTTTTGTCCGGCTGCTTGAAGGGGGAGATATAGTCACTTTATGCTACAGGATTTCAACCAATTTCTTAATACAGCCTGTGGATTGTCCATGCAACATAGAGCCGAGCACTCCTAAAGCTGATGCTTTTCATCATAAATTATTGCACAGAGGGCTGTAAATTTGATTTACATATTCTTTTCCCTGATTTTTCTTGTGGAGTTTCAAGGTCTGACCATTCTGTCTCTCAGCCATTCTGTCTCTCTGTCTCTCTGGGCAATACTAAAATATTACAACGTAAACTCTTTAAGAATCTATCCCAATACCTAATGGACTTTCTACATAATGTAATTTAACTCTGATATTGAATAATTTCTAATTGAGACATAGATAAATCCTATATGTATACACAGATACTGCAGGATATGACTACAATCAACAGAGAGTTATGGACATCACTCTTTCTAATCCCTTTTCTTTAAAAGGCTCATGGAGTGACTGAACACCTAATGTAGCCATCATGGTTAAATCCCTAAATTTGGATAGGATAACATTGGTTACAATGAAGCCAATATAATTATATGAGATTTTTTGTTTGTTTGTTTGTGTTGTTTTGTTTTTAATAATATTACATTTTAAAACTATTTTAAGTATGATTTCAATCTCTGGTTTTGTATACATACACATTCACGCACATGTGTATATATATATATATATTTGATTTGTTCTTTAAACAGAATGCATAGGATGAAGAAACTAGAGCGGAGAATTAGAGAGTAAGTAACAATTCTGTATAAAATATAAAACTTAAACAGATGCACATAGGAAAGCTATAGAAGACATTTTTTTCTGCTTTTGTTTTTGCTTTCCAAATTGACAGTATATCTTATTGGAGTTATTGGAATGTTTCTGAACTAACTAACTAAGTTAATGTTACTGTATTCTTATATGTTGTCGTTCATGTGTGTACACATGTATATGCATATCTACTTTTAATTTGCTGATGTAATAGCTTCAATTTGCCATTATAGCAGAAACCTCCAGAGAGCCTGTTAAGACCAAATATACAATAGAGAGAGAAAAAAATCTGCTTTGTTTCCTGTATTACAATACCCTCAAAATGTGGTGTTATCAAAGAATAATTCAGGCACTGTCAGGGCTAATTGCTTAATTATTAGATGTACACTTCCTGTCTTCTCAAGGGACCATGTGTCATCATAAGAATGACATTTTCAGAGCAGAAACAAAAGTTGTATTTTATTTTTCTGTTCTCCTTACACAGACATTTCTGCAAATTAATGCTTATGAGACTAACAAGTTATTTCATTTCCAAAGAGGGGTAATTCATGCAGAAATTGCAATCAGGAGAAGAAAACACAACAATAAAATACTGTCTTATCTTTGACAGTATTCCCATTGCAAAGGAGAAACACTGCCATTTTGGTGAACACACTCAGTTTTTCATAAAATGCATTCACCACTACAAGAAAAACAGAGTTTCAATCATGTACCTACTTGTTGCATCTTTTTAAATTATGTGGTCTGTTCAAAGATATTGGTTAAGGTTGACGTTATAGGTATAAATTTATTAAGCAAAGTTCTCTGTCAAACTTTTTGTTCAAGTTTAGGCCAAATGCTTGTTGCCTTTTTGGTCTCTACATTATGAATGCAAATACTTTGGTACCAGACATTACTACTAGACATTATTACTACCTAGTAATAATAATCTTCTAAGAAATGGTTAGCCCAAACATCTCCCTTCAGCAAAGAAGACTTTCTCAATCAATTTAATTCTGTTAATAGTTAAATCCAATTCTTTTCTATACTGAAATACAGAATTATTTTGATCTTAGAACAAATAGGAAAATTGAGCATATAGAAAGAAAAATGAATAGTAGAGAAAGCCACATTTAGGTTTCCAAAACAAACATACATTTTTGTTTTCATAATAAAACTACCATGATTACTTATGGAACGTATGGTTTTGCTGTAATCCTTATGACTTGCTTTCTATTTATTTATTATTTGCTTCTCTTCTATTGTAGCTTAATAATTACAAGCTAGACTTATTTATTAGACTTATTTCAAATAGAGTAGTCCAAGCCAGTGCATATGACACTGAAATTTGAATCTCACTAAGGGAACTGAAACTTAATTCTCATTAAGAGTCAAGAATTTCTAACCTGCATAAAAATATGTTTTTATGGTAAAGGCACAGGCCAAAATATGTTTTTTTTTTTTTTTTCTCTCCAGTGTATAGAAGGAAATAACAAAGAAGGTGTGAACACTTTAATCCTTTTTATTTTTTCTTATAATATTTTCTTGTAATATATATAACATAACAGAACACTACCAGTCACACAGACATAATCTCAATTGAGCCATTAGAAACTGTCTTTATAGGCAAGTTGGTGTATGTCTGCTACTGTAGTAATTCATGAAAAATAATACCACAGGATAGTAATGTGCCTATAAAGAACACTTATGACAACTCCTTGATAAATACACATTAACTCAAAATTTCTGTTCAAATATAAATGAAACTTAACAATAAATAGAAATCTATTAGTGAGCAAATTTAATTGTGATACTGCTAATTATTTAAACGTTTAAAACTAAAGTTTAAAATGTTCTCAAATTTTGCAGTTTTTCTTGAGAAAACAGCTATTTTGACCTCGGCTTTATCTGAACAAGAGCTAAAGAGCTTAAGCCTTAGGCATTACCATAGTAAATATACATTATATGTTTAATAATTAGCATTTGAAAACTTTCAGTTGAAACAAAATGCTCTGTAATGCAAGTCATTTGTACTCAGGAAAAAAAAAAAAAAAAAAAAAACTTTTTTTTTTGAATATGGGAGTCAAATTATTCATTTTTAAATTATGGTAAACCAGTAGGGAGCATACATGCATAACTATAAATATATTTTTGTATCTTGGTATGATATGCTACAATTTTATAATACATAAGAATTATTCCTAAATAAAAATGTAAAAAGGCAACTTCTGACATCTTCGATTAGCTCTAGATTAAAAGAACTGAAAATACCACTAACTGAAAATGCTCATATTGTCATATTCTTGTCATATGTCATATTCTTCTTATGTGCTAATGTGCAGGTTAGGACAGGTGGAAGGAAAGTTTAATATTTTTACCTGAAGAAAGTTCTATTACAGTTTAGTATTCAGTGGGGTCTTAGTAGAAACATCATGCTGGAAAAAATGTAAAAGAGAACTTGAGCATGCATTAAGTGAAAATAGGAGGACAGAGATGATTTTAAAGACAAATGTGCTGCTTGTGATTTGGAGTTTTTTTGATTTTATTCTTTAAGAAAGTATACATCCTGTGTAGTCATCTAATGGTATTAATGTGAACACTTAGGATTATATGTAGCACACTCAGTGTTTCATTCTCTGTCTTCTGTTTCACCAAATGAGATTGGATCACAAATTTCATTATACTGAGTTGTCACAAAGTGTTGCCTTTTATCCACACAGATCTTCATTAACACTGAAAGATGAGGATGAAAACCAGCACTATAATGAAGCTTTTTGTAAAAAAAGGAAAAAAAAGAAAAAAGAAAAAAAAAANTTTTTTTTTTTTTTTCTCAGAGAAAATAAACTCACTTTTTTGTGTGTGTGCTTTTGTAATGTAGATTTTCTATTTTATTTGTTTTTTATTTGTTATTTTTGTATATATATTTGTATATTTTTATTTGTTTTTCTATTTTATTTGTTTTTTATTTTCTATTTTATTTTTCTATTTTACTTTATTCTAATTTATTATTTCTATTTTATTTTTATTTATATGTTTTGTCTTTCAAGGAGTAGTTGCATTCTTACTTATCGTGTCTGCCATTAACGTTTTCGGTTGAGATCTATGCTTTTTATGTTGTTCCCTTTCTACACCACACTATATAATTAAAGAAAAAGACTACCTTAAATGTTCTACATACTTTTTAGGGTTTTATGGATGGAGTGCTAGCAATTGCTATTGACACTGGAGTAAGAGTTTGATGAAAATCATGGTGAAAAGGAATTCAGAACATAGAATAAAGTCAGAGTTTTTGTCATTGTTGCTTTGTCCTTCTCAAGAGTCATTGCACCGGTGCTTCGCAGATATTTCATGACTATGCTGCTTGACCCATGAAATTGCCTTTTTCTACTTATGCATATGCTAACAAACATTGATTTATTGTGTCCTTCTTCTGTTACATGGGTCATTGGCAATTTACCGTGTTGTAAATGTTGGGGGATATTCTTTTTTGTTGCTGTTTTTTTTTTTTTTCTAATTTCTTTTAACATAATGATTATATTAATTCAAGGACCTACTACTTATAATCAGCTATGACATATTTTGTGTATAAATAGTATAAACTGACTAAAAATGCAGTGGTGTTTTTAACAGGTTGCGTGGAGGAGTTAAGAGAAATTCCTATAACATCCCTACAAGAGCTCTATAATATTCTCACACAGAAATGACATGAATTAAGAAAATAATTATGCTGATATGGTTGTTAGGCCCCAAAACTACAGGTATACTTTCCTTAAAACATTATTTCCTCTATGTCCTATAATTTACTATTTCTTTCTTAATGTAACTGTTACTACAACTATAGGTTATACATTGTTCACAGTCCATAGTCCACTGTTAGGCCATCTAGAGTTCAGAAATGCTCTTGGTCTTGACATATGCAATTATAGCTGATTTGCCTTAAGAAATCTATTGATATGTCATATGTCAAAAATCGTATGCTCCATAATTATCAGAAGACAGGAGTGCTATAATTTTCCTACAAAAAAAAAAGTTTTTTTTTCTGTTTTTAAGGATAAACTGTTTTCATACTAGATGTATCCACAGCTTCATCTTGTTTAGTTTCCTTTGCAATAGTGAGCTTAATTGGATGCACTGATTAAGAGTATTAAAAAAACAAAAAACAAAACAAAAAAAGCAAACAAAAATACATAATGAACCCGCATAAATGTGTGGTCCGCAGAATATCCATAGCAAATGAGTTTGGAAGTTCTATCACTGCAAGCTCTTATTTGAGGAGAGATTTTCTTTATTCTTTTAAGCTCCTTCATTGAGATTATTTGTTTGTTTTTTTTCTGAGTAAGTTTGCCTGAAGGACAGACATTTTTTTAAACATTACTTCAGGCTTCAGAAAATATGGGAAATCTCTGTGCTGCTTCTTGAAAAGCACACAGTTGCAGATATTTCCTTTTCGTCTTGTTTCAGCTCTGATGTCTGGGCCACTGACAGAAGAAGGAGGATAATACTGAAGAGTCTAGGGGCTGACATTTTCAGTATCTTTTGTTTCAGGATTTATGTAAAGAGGAGTTTTGCTTGTTTTTATGTGCCCTCCATCTCTTTTATTACCAGATAATGGTGTCTTTGATGTCAATAGTACAAGATCCTCAAAGAAACTAGAAAGTATGGAACTATTTTTCATTTTGACTTCAAGAGCAAAGGAAGAAAAAAAAAAAAATGCTGCACCATAGATACCAACAAAGAAATTTTTGACTAAAAGAGATCTCATATAAATGCTTAGAATGAGGAATCTCTTGCCTTTATCATAAATTCAAAGTTATATTTAATAATAATTACTGGTTTTCACGGGTTTACTGTGTGAAAATCCACTTGAAAATTCACAACACACAACACTGCATTGTGATCTGTTTATCTCACATTGTTATAATAAGGATCAGATAATCTCTAAAATCCTTAGGTGGAAGAACTAGAAAGAAGATGAGGGTTTGGGAATGGCACAAAAATGTAAAAGGGAGATTGAGTTGTTTAGTGGTGTAGAAAGTTTAAAGGTTAACAGCTGAGTTTGAATCGTAAAAGAATGTCAAGGAAAATGGAATAATTAACTGCCTCTAGGTGGGAAAGTCATATAAGTCATTCTTGTTTTTGACTAGATAATTTGTTGTAATGTAGTTGAGAATTATTTGATATTGTTATTTTCAACTGGCAATCAAGTCTAAAGAGTATATATATATATTGGTAAAGATTTTCATTATTATTTACTGTTATTATGATTATTATTTCATGTCATAGAGAATACAGAATCCATATCAGAGACCAGGAAAGAAAGATAACCTTTTTAGTCAGTGGAAAAAGGAGGGTGTGTTGTTCTCATATGTTTCTTCGAAAACACAGTTTATTTTTCTTCTACTACAGATCCTTTGAATTTTTACTGCTTGTGTGAAATCTAACGATTGAATAGTTTTATATATAGTTTCATAGTTTCGAAGAAGCAAAATATATCCCCTCAAAAATTAAGAATAGAGTAATAGAATAATTTAAGGGTTATCTGAAAAAAAAATGCAAATTATACAGTGGTATAAAAAACTTTTATATTTTAATATCAGTTTGACCTTTTATGTGATACAATATTTATAGCGTTATCTAGTAATTACTTGTTTATTATCCAATGATATTTTTATTATGCTTTTTTTCTGTGGCATAATAGGCACTAAAGTTATGTGAATTATATTATTCAGCTTGAACAAAGGAAATTTGCTCCACTTCTATCCCATCATCTTTTGTCTCTTTTGACTGGACAGTCAGAGCATGCTTGGCATCCTTTTTGGAGAAAAATAAGAATAAGGATATTGTGTATTCATTTTCAAGCTAGTTCCCCCTCCCCTCTTTGCAGGGGGATCACTGCTGCTCTGGGAAGGTCAATGGGAAGGTCAAGCAGAAAAGAAAGTCATGTTGATTCCTGATTTCCGACTTCTCAAAGATATCCAGGTCACTGGTCAAGGTCCTTGGGGATCCATCAGCATGTCTTTTTTTTTTTTTTTTTTT
>VZSV01000287.1:499909-512160 GCA_013398735.1 Nothocercus julius
CTAAGTGATATCACTTAGGAAATTAGAGATCAGTATTACAGCATACTTAAAAGATTGAGAAAAGAGGTCAGTTTAAAACTTTAAAATAAAACTATAAAAGAGTGAAATTCATTATCAACATACTTAAAGCTAATTACTTCCTAATTCTTACCTATTCAAAGTAATCAGTTTCACTATGTTAGCTTCGAGGAAACACTACCACAGAGCAGATGCCATGTAGTTAGCACTGCTGGCTGCTGTCCTTGGCTTCATCCTCCAAAACAGCCAGGCTATCGTCTGAGCATCAGGAGGCAGTAAAACTCCGTTGGCATGGAGTGGCATCTTATAGTCCCCACATACCGAATTTCAGCTCTACAGATTTTCCTTTGCAGAGCTGGCCAGTTCCCTGCTCATTCTGTGCTGTTAGCCTAACATCCATCACTGCCTGTCTCTGACAGAAAAGACATTTTCTGGAAAAGGAGGAGGTTAAGAAAACTATTAAGTTCCTTTAACATTTAACACACTGTTACTGTTGCTGTAGCTGTTTATAAAAGGAATCAAAGAAATATTGCCTTATGCGGTAAAAATAAATGTCTAGATTTCTAAATCCAGTGAAGCACTCAAGAAAATGTTTTTTTGTAAATATGTGCAGAATCTCACAGTTTTAAGAAGGATTTAATTAGAATTTTGCTTAGATTTTCATATGAAATATTTTGATGGGCTATGGTATCAGATGCAGTAACAGGAAATTTTACATATGCTTTCTATATATATAATTACTACTTTTTAATTCCAATTTTGATGTTCACATGAATATGGCTAACAGCCATTATAATGTACAGCATAAAGCAAATTTATCTGTTTAAAAAATGATGCAACTATAACTCATTTCCATTTTTTCCTATCTTCTATTAAAAAAAATTTTTTTTCAATTATATCTTTTATAACATGGTCCAAAGTATCAGGTGTGCTTGCAAAGTGTATTTTAGATGACTGTCTGATTTAAGTCAATGGAATCTACAGAACTGACATCAAGAGATACAGAAATGAGTCAGAATAAAAGACCTAGAGAGGTTTGCTTTTAGGTCTCTTGCTTACTTTAAATCTTCAAAGTCCCCGTTAAGATGCTACAAAAGTGCCACCTGTATTCTGAACAAATAATTAGAGGCAGTAATTGAATAAATGAACTATAATTCCTGCAGCATGTTTTAATGATCACAGAAAAAAAAAAAAAAAAAAAAAAAAAAGTTGTTTTCTTGTTTCTTGTTCTGTATTCAAATGACGCTTTCCTTAACTATATAGCATATTTACTTAACTATATAACATATTTTTGCCAAATATGATTTTATGTAGCTTTCAGAAAACTGATAGGTATCTAGGGATAAATCCATGAAAAAGTGTCAGTGTTGGAGGTTATTCTTCATGAAATATATTGCTATTGCAAAGGTTCTGGAAAAGTAATGTAGGAGGCTGTGTTCACAGAAATTTTCATTTTAGCTAAACTGATACATATGTTAAATCAGATAAAGACAAGCTTATTTGAGAATCAAACTGAGAAATGAAAGACATAGGAAAATGGGATGTTAAGAAAATAAACACGGTTATGAAAACAAAGTTAAGAGAGGAATTGGAAAATTCATTAGTAGGTAACAAGGAATAGACTGAAATTAAAAATTCAGAAATAACCTGTTAGAAAGAACTGAAAAACTATTTTGTAATGAAATACAAGAAATAAGCCTTTAGATCCCTTTTAAAAATTGAAAATGAGAATAAAGTAAGTCTCAGTAAATTAAAATTAAAATTAAAATTAAAAAAATCAATGTGGTTTAGAAAATAATTTTCAAAAAAGCAGACATATAAATCTGTGAAAAGGTTCTGGTTCTCCCAGAATGTTTGTTCATAGTATAAATGTGTCATAGTATAAATGTTCAAGAACTTAAATCTAAATCCTTTATAAGGCGCAGACAATATACATTAAATATAAGGGATGGAGAGACCAGAGAGACAAAAGGAAAAAAAAGTGCTGATTGACTCCTAAAAAGGCTTCAAAGAAGATATCCATAATTTAGCTAATTTGTTTTTTACATTTTAGGCAGTATGTAAGTTATTCTCCTAATTTATTTATTTATTTATTTATTTATTTATTTATTTTACCAGTAACTGAGTGGTGAGAAGCTGGAAATTTTTTACACCAATCTACACAATAATTTAGGCAGATAAATAGATAGATAGATAGATAGATAGATGGATAGATAGATAGATAGATAGATAGAAGGTGCAATTAAATGACATAAGACCTCCAGTGTCACTCTGTTAAAAAATGTTCCTTTTTCTTCTTCCAACTATCTACGACTCTCTACTAAGAAACTTTTCAATATGTTACTATGTTGATATGCCACTAATATTTAAAGATCTTTGGATTTTAAGGTGTGCAAATGTTACTATCTTCTGGGTAGTCAAGACAAAACAAAACAGAGCCAAAATATTAAATAAAGTACTAGCCAGAGGTCAAGGAATCAAACTTCATTACTGGCCTGTCAGTTTGACATACTGTGATGTCTTGATAAGTCCGTCTTCATCAGTATAGTGGACTGACAGTGACAAAGTGAGAAACCTGCTAGCCTTCTCTTGGCAGAAGAATTTTGGGAAGGGTCAGAAAAAACAGAGCAAGGAAGAAAAGGAGATTTAGCCTAGAGGACAAACTAAATTTTGTCTCAATCTCAAATGTCTACATGGTCTCTGATGAAAAGAAGGTTGTGCATAGCTCAGTAAAGTAACCAATAAAAATCAGTTGAAACAATCAGAGCAGATTTGCAGACATAATTGGTCAAACACTTGAATCAAAAAAAATCTTATCACTGATTTCCATCTGTGTGTATAGACAATAGACAATAGCACTAGAAATCATATGATTGCAAATTTGTTGACAAGCGGTAGTTAGAGGGAGGAACATTCTTTAGGTATGCCTCTTAGTGAAGTACTATTGTATGCACCAGTTAACGAATCCTCCATGTCTATTCCAAGGACTGCACATTGCGGCATAGGACAAAATCCTAGAGTGTAGTAAATCTTATTTTATTTCTTTTAAAAACTAAAAATCTTTTCAAAATAATTTACAATAACCTCTCTTATCATGTTGTAAATTACAGAATAGTGATCTTCATCCTGGTGACAAAACATGGACTGCTTGACACTACTTAGATTTTTACCCCCAATTATCAAGATAACCCTACAATCAAGCTAATGTTGGTGCTTTAGGATTAGTATGCTAGCTATGAATATTTTTATCAACCAAAGACTAAATGGACTGTGGAGGAAACGGACAGGCAGAAAGTCCTATCTCAGATTCAATTTTCTAATCCAGAATGGAAAGGCTTTGTATTTCTGCTAATAGTTTTTAATTCATTAATATTATTAATTAATTATTACTTTGATAACATTAGTCTAGAAATCCTGAGTGTGGGTTAACAGCATATATAGTTCTGCTTTTTCTTTTTCTTTTTTTTTTAAGAATCTTATTATTTTAAATCATTTGTTATAGGAAAGTAATTAATTGATTAGTGTTTAGGCTTACTAGAGGAAGAAGTGAAAGTGAAAAATAAAGTTTTTTAGAAGATCAATAATCAAATAACGTAATAGATTAAATTGAATAGCTTAAATCCTTGTCTCTCATGGACAAAAGACAAATAAATAAAATTAATTTTATATACCGTGCACTTGATGTGAATGCGACTATAATATGAAAAATGAGCATTACCTTTCCCTCCACATTGAGTCATAAGAGGGGTACACATTTTTCAATATCATTTCACAGAGTAAGCAATTATTCCAGGTGGGTTTACCAAGGATTAGGACAACAACGAGGAGAATGTATTGTTTTTTAGCAGTTGAATAACTTTAAGTTATTCTTTTGTTTTGAAAAAGTACATAATTTGCCAACAAAGAGGCATTGAAAGATATAAAAAGTCTTTAGAATAAAACCTTGACTTTCATCAAACAATAAAAGTGAATATATAGTAATGTGTTGGTTATATCTAGTACAGTAAGACCATATGAAGCAGGCCAAGATTTTTCTATTTTAATTTTTCTGTATTGTGTAAATCTTGCTAGGACACCATCTATAAAAACTTTTGTATGTGATATTCTTTAATGCATTTGCCCTTTGCAAGATCTTTCAAACTCTTCAGAGTTTTCTCATGGAGAAAGATAGTCTGAGACATATACTGAGTTTCTACTATTATTAGGAATTTAGCTGGCATTTTTTTTGCTTCAAAGAAGAAGCAAAAATTATTGGGCAAAATCTTTAATCTATGACAGTCTTTAGCTCCTCGCAGATTGGTAGTTTATCTTATCAATATATAAATAATTTTCTATAAAGAATGATCCAGCAGTTTCCTGTTTTTTGTTAGGGTTCTGGGAGGCATTAAAACAAATTTCTATCTAAAGTTATATTTTTATAATAGACTTGCAACTTAGGTGAAAGCATTTATCAAAGATATAAGTCTATAAAAGTATTACAGAAAAAAAAAATTGTTTCTAGTTAAGGTTCAAGAAATGCAGGAGGTAGAACAGTGATGAATTTAGTTCTGTAAATAAGAATTGATATTTCATTGATGTTTCTTTCTACTATGTTAACCAAGAAAATACTTGACATTCATAAATACAATTAAATGAATTCACAATTCAATTATTTGTTGAGGAAAAAATATCATCAAAAACTACAAAAATTCATTTTTACATAACTTGCGTGGTAGGTACTCCCCTTTATGGGGCTTGGAGACAATAGCCTTTACAGGGCTTGGAGACAATAGAGTGCCTGGCTGTTCAAATTTTGTATGAAGACATTTTTTTAATCTCCTAAATTTGATATTTTTCACACATCCCATAAACTTAGGCCTTTTCCAGTGCTATATAAGCCATAATTTTCAGTCAATCAGCTTTATCAGTCCATCCTGACTTTCTTCTCCCCTATGCAAGACAGTTTCACGGTGTCTGCCTTGAATAAAATCTGCTTCACTTTCTATCAATTTCTGTCTCTTAGTTGATAGATTTTTTTTTACTAAATGATATTTTATACTAAATTAACTACTTATGAAATTATATTACTTTTCTATATCTATATTCTGGTAATTGATTGCAGACTTAGCAAAAAACTTGAAATCTCAGGCAAAATAGTGATTGATCTTTGTTCTCCATTTAGACAAAATCAGAGGCAAGTCATGACTATCTATAAGGTCATTAACTAATGGCATTAATTTCTGAATAGTTTTGAAGATGTTTGTCATGGCTGTATATGTATATATACAAGTTATACAAAAACATTGGATGAGGAAAAAAAAATACAGATCTATAAAAACAAACACTAGGGCATTTTCAAGAGACTTTTACAATAAGGGGGTTTTCAAAAAAGCCTTCTATAGTCATCAAATCCAGTCACTTTGTTTCAGAAAGATTTATTCAAGTGTAGTTGTGCTTTTATTCATGCTAGTAAAAATGGGCGGGCCTGGGCTTTCATTTTTTATCTTTTCAGTGCATGCAGGAGGCAGAACTGGAAATATTGTAGTTGTCCAAAGATCATTTTGTTTTTCTGGCTTTATAAGTACATACACTGCTACAAAGCACTGACCACTGCTATAGTCCACTACTGTTTATGCAGTGATTACATATTTTGAAAGCCCTCCTGAACTGAAGCTGGCTGTGAGGACAACATGAAAAGGATTTCTCCTCAAGAATAAGAAGATTGGGAGCAGGTGGCTCTGGCAGATAGTCCAAATCTTTCAAGCACGAATAAACCTCTTGAATTCATGGCCTGAGCATAAACTATATCAAGTGTGGCTTTACACTTGTGCAAATCTGCTTTCAGTCAAAGACGGATCAGTCTGCCCAGCTGTTTCTCCTTGAGTTTTCTTCATTGCAGTAGCATCCACAACTATGAAAGAAGACTCTTTAACAAAGTTTTCAATTGCTGGAAGTATAAAAATCCCAGAAGAATAGGGATTCATTAGTTTATCATTTCTCAACTTTTTAGTTAATATTTTATTATAGTCAAATCATTCCTTTGAAAATTTGCTTTAGACACACATTTATTATTGGGAAGAACGGTTGTAAAAATGCTCAGCTACACTTACCGTAAAAATAAAAAGCAAACAAAAAAATATAATTTTAAAAGAAAAATCAAATGTAAACACTTTTATTCTAACCTATTTTAGCATTTATTTTGCATAATGGGAAGTGGAATCAGGTATTATGAATGGGATTAGTCTCGATTAATTGAAAAGGTTGGTATTTAATCCAAGCTTGTTATGCAGGCCTTCTTCATAGTCTGTAAAGTAAAACAGGCAATTCTAGGGAAATCTCATCCTAAATTGTAATAGATACTGAAGAGAAACACAATGAATCATCCTGAAATACTTGTCTCTTGACTGTAGACAGAACATAAATGACTAGTTTAGATCAAATGCTTGACTTGAACATACTTAAAATTAGGTGAGAGGAATTCTGTTCTGAATGGTGAGTCCAAACCCACATAAGAAGTCAGTCAGTGTGTGATTTAAATGCTGGAATCTCCAGAGGCTCTTTGGCCACATACACTGATTTATTGCAATCCTCTTTAACAACATCGTAATATTTTACATCTAAGCATTTGCCACTATCTGCTCAAATAGTTTTCAATCTGCTTTTGCAAAATGGTGTGTTCTTTCTGGGACGCACTTGTACCTAACAATTGAACTGGCTTTGTGCCTTACCATTTTAGTGACAGTGATTTTGACTTGCTGCCAGAAGAGTTTGATGGGTGTTGCTGGAAAGAATGCTGTAAACTAGGATTGAATCAACTTTCACGTTGCCATGAAATAAGCCTGAATGTGTTATGAAATGCATTCATATTATGAAAAATTTGCCACTTTGGTAGTTATGACAAGATAGGATTATGGTTAAAATGCATAGAACTGCCAGTCTGCCTGCAAGCTCCTTTTGAAGGATAAGTTAAGGAAAAGGAATGTTGAAATTTAGAACTTCATCAGAGTTTTACCAATGTAAATATAAATTATCCTAACTGATTAATAAGTGGTAAGTAATTTTGCACATTAAGCTATGTTTTTTATTCAAAATCAGTACAAAAAATCAGAAGATATATTTATGATTTAAGATTCAAATATACCTTTATTTTCACAATATGCTACTGCAGACATCTATAGTAGGAACTAATACTCGTTTTATGAGAATCTATTTTAAAACTGAATAGTTCTATAAAGTAGAGACTTTTTTTTCTCCCTCAGGGAATTGTACAGTAATCATCAGTGTATCTTCAGGGCCACAATGATGGAAAGAAGTGCTAGATTTCATTAGTATAAATGCCTGAGATCCAGGAGCTTGACTCTACAAAAAAAGTATGCTTGTACAATACTTACTAACATGCTTGCAAAACAAAAAAAAATCAGTTTGTGGTAAAATAATCACTGATAAGAACATCTATTTGTGTGGAGTTCCTAACATCAGCATTAATCTTATATGCTGAGTCTTCAAGTACTATTGAGCTACAAGTCCTGGGTAATATTTATTCTACAAATATCTTCCTACGAAGAAGTGTGTTAGAATGCTTTCTTCTGCATTTACTAATTGCAATTAAAATATTTTTTGTTTACTAATATACTTCTATTGCTTGCTTGTTATTTCTCTGTCAGACACAGAAATGGACTCTTCTGTTATCTTGTATATTAAATGCGGTTCTTATACTTTTATGAAATTATTGCCCTGTTTCTACTTAGCAGTGGGGAGGGTGGAAAGACTGCTAACAGCTTTTCTGCTCCATGCTGACAGTCTGTAGAAAGTATGTTGATAGTTCATATGACTTATTATTTCTCAAAATAAACAGAATTGAATTATTCCTGTAATGTAAAAAGAGTTTATATATGCATGTTTATATGTATATCTGTAAGAACTGTCAAAATAGTACAGTCTTAAAAGCAATAACTAACACACTTAACTATTTCTTAACTATTTCTGTGTTTGTTTGTTTGTTTGTTTTGTTTTTTTTTGTTTGTTTGTTTTTTTTTTCCTCTAGGTAACAGCACTTTCCAAAAGCATTTCAGAAGTTAAGCAGTGCACAGTTGCGCATGGTTGAGTACACCACACTTTCTGGAGGGCTGGAAACAAGAGCTAGCAATGCATGACTGTAAATTCCATTCTAGACACCTCTCTGAGGAGAATTTCATTTGAGCAACAGCAGCACAAAATAAAAGGAATATTAGTGTTTCTATTATCTGCAAATATTTAATCAATGAATTTCAGACCAATTTCTCAAGACAATGTCTCTGAATAACCCACTAATTATTATTCAGTGATAAAATCTCTAATTAGTACTCTATAGAACTTTAATTAAAAAATGACACAATCTCAGATTAATTATTTATCCACTGTTTGCTTAAACTGTATTTGCTGTCAATGCAAGTATAAAGAATGAGGTATGAGTGACTTATGAATAGCTACTAGGATTAGATTATCATGATAACACCCAGTTATTCTCCTGCCCCTACAAACTGTCTAAATGTGGTAAAGAGAAAGAAAATGCAACCATTCTTAAATAGTGAATTTATTTATTTATTATTTATGAAATTTATTTGTAGGTATAACATTTTATTCATTTTAAACCTCACTCCTGAAATAAGGAACTCATTCTGTAGCATATGATATCCAATGCTACTGATAATCTGAACTGCATTTTTTTTTTCAACAAAATAGGCATAGAATCAAACAATGACTGCAAAAACATGGGGCAGAATCTGAGGAAATAAATCCAGTGCACCCATCATTGGGCTTTGAATGTATTTATTTGGTTTCATTTATAAAGCACTGTGGATAACACTTCTCTGTAGAGATTAGATGATTGGCAACTAGTAAATATTCTTGTGCTGCTCATACTTTTTTGTACCTTATTAATTTTTGAATATGCCATTGAATACATTATTGTGTACCGAAAAATACAATCTTCCACACATATTGACTGTTTGCCCAAAAGAACCCTATTTCTGCAGGACAGAGTCCTGGTCACAATTTTTCATAAAGTAATGGTTTCTGCCAGCAGAAGAGAAATGCTTATACCTGTTATGGAGTCCATAATAACTGCAGAACAGTCTGTTAGGAGATAAAAACTGCTACTTGAGGTCTGCTCATCACATCAATCAGCATTGTCTGATGGAGACCTTGATCTGCCATCTGGTTTTCTGCCATCAAAATTTTATTCTTTGGAATCTAAATATCTATAATTCCCCACCAACAACTATGACTGTTCTACAGTAGATTGAACACCTTTCACAGGGGGGATGTTTTGTTTTCACTGATTTTACTTATGGGGCAGAATGATGTGCTGCTTCTGTTGATTTATTTAGTTGCATCTCCAAAGATAAAAATCAAATGAAACTGTGTCATCAGAAACATATGGAAAAGAGTATAAAAAAAAAATATGTGGATGCAGAGGTAAAAATATATGAGCTATTCAAAGGTTGACCACATGCATTTTACTTCTTTAAATCTTTATTGCAGTAGCCTTTTAAGTTTCTGTCTGATAAATTCTAATACTACTTGCTCCAAAAATGAGAAATGTATTTTATATTGATTCAAAATCTTTTGATGACGTTGAACTTTCAAGATTGTTTTTATACAATATCCTGTTCTATTGGCAATATTTAAGCAACAGTTTTCAAAATGATTTGAAATCTTCCCTAAAAACATTTCTAGCATGTAAGTATAAAATACGAGTGTGATAATATTACCTTTGTTAACATCTAACACTTTTTTTCACACAGTGTCACACAGATGCATTATAAAAATACATTCAGCTTCAAAAAGGGGAGACCCCTGAACTGTGGTGTGGTGAACCCTGATGAAATATTTTTTCCATCATCTTCCCTGGGCTTCCAAAAATACAGATAGAAGTGAAAGCTTTACATTACTACCATTATTTTTTGTTATTTTTAGGACATCTTATGTCTACCGAAGGTACTTTAGGTCTCTAGACTACTGAATGGCAGTCCAGTATATCTGCTAAATGTCTGAGGTACATTTTCTGCTGTTGGCATCTGGAACAAATTTCAATATTGATTCTCTAAATTATGTAGAATGATTTAAATAGATAAATAAATAATAAATAACAAGCTGAGAAGTCATCAGGCAAATAAGGATTAGTGCTCTATGCATGTTGTTTCTATACAGCTTAAAGTTTATGATTTGTAACATGAGAAAGTGAAAGAAAAAGAAAGAAAAAAAAAAAAAAAGGATTTGATTAACATCTTTTTCATAAGCCAGGCTGCTTATAAATCCTTAAAGAGCTATTCCTCTTCTGTTTCTCTGACTTTTGTCTTTATAAGTTTTCTTTTACACAACCTCTTCTCTTTTCTAATAATAATCTTTTCCTTGCTCAACTTGAGAGAGATAAACCCCAGCAATGTTAGAAGACATCACCTATGATCTTTGCATATTTCATTTTGAAACCAGCAATGAAACTTCATGCCATCAAGTCAATGATAAATCCTTAGCATTGGATATATAAATATCTTTCTCCATCAGGAAAGGTTTAATTCTTACAGAAAAACAAGAGGCTATTAAAAAAAAACAAAATAAACAAACAAAAAAAACAGCTAAATTCATTTATTATTTGTTAACATAGGCTGTGATCCTGCAAACATTTACCCTGGCGTTCAATACACAGAACTCTATATCTAGATAGCTATTATAGGTAAAAGATGTACTTCCCTATGAAAAGAGCTGACTGACCCAACAAAATACTCACAGATACAGTCTCTTTTGCTCGTGCTCCTGTTGAGAAAGTCACTTTTACTTTCTCAAATACTTCTCTTACCGTTGCCACCACTAAAAGAGGAGTTTGAGTATATGAGAACCCCCAAAATGTACTCCTGGTAGCAAAAGAAGAGTGATACAGCCAGTAACAACCCCTCTCTCTTCCTATGAGCAGTGGCCAACACAGAAAACCTCTCTTCAGAGGTCTTTTCCCCTCTCTATGCTATATCTGCCTTGTCAATTTTCACCGTATGGTCCTCTCTCTGTGGGTCACCATTTGTGCAATCTTAACCATTCACAAAGGCACTCTGCAACCAGGATATATTTACTGGCTGATGCACAAACAGATAGCTGGGACAGATGAGCTACTATTCTAAGCATTAATTAGTTCCCCATCCACAATACAGCACCCAGTGAGTCTTTCTTGGCCAGGCAGCCATTGATCTAGTGGAAAAAGTTTGGTGTTTGTCATTCTTTGAAAAGGGAATAATCCCTTTACACAGGGATAACCTTTGTAAAAGGGGATGGTCCTAGATACTGCTGAATTGTTGCATTGATTTTTTTTTTTTTTCAGATTTAGTTTTTTATATGTTTTCATTCCAGTGTTTTCCATCTTGAAGCCTTGAATCTTCATTTCAACAATCCTACCTCTAAAGCATAATTAATTAATTAATTAATTAATGGGTGCTCTATTTTTTTTTTTCTTAGAATTTATTGATTTTCTCCAAAGTTTCAGCGCTCTCTCTCTCTCCAAAGTTTCAATAACAGCGCTCGTGTATTTCTTACAATTATAGTTTTCTGGGCCAAAGAACTTCTCTGCTCCTAAGGCAAAATATTTTGATGCAATGTGGCAAACAGTATGATTTCTTTCCTTCTTCTCTTTTCTCCTCTTGCAACAAATAATGATAAAGCTGTACTTTTTCAATACAGCAAGAATATGTTCACTATACTTACATTCCTCTTTTAGCAAGCTAAGAATGACATGCTTGCTGAGAGTGCATTTTAAAAATTGCTTAGTAAAATTACTGAAGGAAATGCAGCTGAAAAATGATATTGGAAAAAAATCAGCATCAGCAATATAATAACTTCTTGTATTTTATCAACTTTGCAAAGCTGTGCTGTATTAAAATAACAAAATTGCTCTCTGGTGTCTCTTTAAAATAAGTGAAATGTACCAAAAACTAAACTACAAAAGGATGAGGTAGGGTGATTCTCAATCAGCAGTACTGTGTTTGGAAGACTAGTTAAACTTCATTTCTATAGGTCATGAAACAAGAACAATTGATCATAAAATCAATGAAAATATTGCTAGCACTAGCAAAAAGGGATATGTGGTAAAATTAATTCTTTTGTGGCAGCCCAGTACATGATTCATTAAATCTTTTTCTTTCTTTCTTTCTTTCTTTCTTTCTTTCTTTCTTTCTTTCTTTCTTTCTTTCTTTCTTTCTTTCTTTCTTTCTTTCTTTCTTTCTTTCTTT
>VZSV01000287.1:558311-572069 GCA_013398735.1 Nothocercus julius
TTTTCCTATTTATTGAAGAAACCTTACTTCTAATGTTAAATGCACACAAAAATTATAAGTCCCGGGTAAAAATGCTTATGGGTCACCACACACTTTCCAAATTTCCCAATTTCCATAACAATTGAGGAAAAAAAAAAATACAGCTGATATCCAGCTTTGAAGAAATTCAGCCTTAGATATAATTTCAGAGGTAATATAAAAACTTATTGCAACTCTGCAATTTAAAGAGAGCACAGGGAATAAAAAAAACCATTCAAATTATAGAATAACTTCTATAATATTAATAATAATAATAAAGAATATTTTAAATAGGTTCTTGCTCTGTTCCTCCAAAGGGAGGGAAGGAGGGACGGAGGGAAGGATCCATCTCCATCTCCCTAATCAGAAGCATAAAACTGAATAAATATCCTCATTGTGTTTTCCCTCCACTTTCTGCTGAATCATTCAACTGAAATTAATTCAGCACAGAATAAGTCTGGATATGTATTTCAAGGAATTTTCATTCCTTCTGCCCCCTCCCCGCTCTGCAAAAATCTAAATCTAATCTGAAAATAAATGCCTGTTATTTTCTCAGGAAATAGCTACGTCTTTACAGAAAGGGATTTTAAGCGCACTAGTGAAGCCTGAGACATACTTCAGACAGAGAAGCTGTATCCTTAAATCTACGATTAATTTAAATCATTATTGACCTAACAAGTCTACCGTTCCTAAATCAATGTTGCTTAGTGAAGTTCCACTAGCACTTGTTGACATATCTTCAGTGAATTAAAAAGAGATATTCAAAAATATAGTGTGATAAGTGACAAAGGAAAAGTGAAACACAAAAAAGGAAAAGGTCTGGCTGCTATAGCTGGAAAAATAGAGGTGCAGAAGTATGAAAAATGGTCAAATGTTTAGAACTAAAATGCTATGGATATAGAATATTAAAAATATATTTAAAAGTTTCAATATTTTAAATATTATTACAATATTTCTTCAAAAGTGTTACTATTTTCAAAGATACAATTTTTAAAAGAAAGTTTAGGAATGGTATTTAATGTTTTAAGAGACAGATGAAATATGAATAACTTTGGATGACAAATTGATCATGAGGCAGCAGTGTGCCCCCGTGGCCAAGAAGGCCAATGGGATCCTAGGGTAGATTAAAAAGAGCATCTCCAGCAGGTGGAGGAAGGTGATCCTGCCCCTCTACTCAGCCCTGGTGAGGCCACACCTGGAGTCCTGTGTCCTGTTGTGAGCTCCCCAGTACAAAAGGGACATAGAGCTACTGGAGAGTATCCTGCACAGGGCTACGAGGATGATCAGGGGCCTGGAACATCTGCCCTATGAGGAAAGGCTGAGAGAGCTGGGCCTGTTCAGTCTGGAGAAGAGAAGGCTGAGAGGAGACCTCATCAGTGTCTATAAGTACCTTAAGGGAGAGAGTGAGGAGGATGGGGCCAGCCTCTTTTCAGTGGTGGCCGCTGATAGGACTAGAGGAAACAGCCACAAACTGAAACACCAAAAGTTCCACAGGAAGTTAAGGAAAATATTCTTGACAGTGAGGGTGACAGAGCACTGGAACATTTTGCCAAGAGAGGTTGTGGAGTCTCTTTGGAGATATTCAAGACCTGTTTGGATGCAACCCTGTACCACACACTCTAGGTGACTCTCCATGTGGCAGGAGGGTTGGACTAGATGATCTCTAGAGGTCCCTTCCAACCTTAAGGATTCTATAAACTTCTTTTTTTTATTATTTTAAAGTTTTATTAAATTACTTTTCCCAGATCGAAAATGAAAACAGTGTTTCCTGTGTTCTCTTTCAAGCATAAATGTACCATTTCTGTTAAAGTTTAACCATCTTTTTTTGTTGATTTCAAATCAGTCACTGAAATGAGTAAAAAGAATATTCTCAATGATTTATTGCTGATTCCATCATATTTCAATAAGAGACAATATCTGAAGTCACTTGATGTGACTGTGGAACAAGCAAGCTACCAAATACGTTATCCAAACACTGTCTCTCAGCTGTTTGAAACACTTTTTTCTTGTAACCTGCCATCAGTATCTTCTTGCCTATCATATCAGACTTCTTCCAAAGGAAGCCAAAGTCCAAATCCTGAGGCAAAAACTGATTTTCCTTTGACACCAGACAATCAATAGGCACTATACCACTACCAAAAAAGAAAAAGTGCACTTTTTTTCAGAGCTGATCCATTGTTGAGTCACCAAATTATTTGAAAAATATACCATCTATTAATGACCTCATTAATAGGATGCATTATACAATTCTATTAATTTGCTATTACAATGTGCAATGGGTAATATAATGCATAATACAGTCTCAGAAATAATTATAAAAAAAGAAGTACCCTTAACTCTCTGCTAATTCAAATATGGTGCAGCAAAGGAGATTTCACAATTAATGCATCAGGCTTTTCCTAGAATCACATTGAGCCTTAATAGCAGTCAACAACCTAACTATATCAGAACATTCCCAAGACCTAGTATTACTTGAATAATATATAGTGGCTGCAGAAGACTGAGATAAGAAACTCTCTATAAGAAATTCCTGAATCAGTTTTTGAGGGCAATATCAGCACAGCTGTCACATTTTCAGAGATGAAACTGAGTTTTCTAGCAGTAATGTTGACACAGATAGTCTTTGTAAATCCAAAAGGAAAACCTGAAAATGTCTTGTAGGCATCTAACTGAAGGTTTATTGTAAAAATAACATTCTCTGAGAAGTGCTAATTGAAGTGAATGACCAGGTAACGTAAAGAAATGTTATAGCATGACTTGCAAGAACTTTTACAAAATGTACAGAAACAATATTGTTCTGTATCCTCCTAAAACCCTAAAAAGCATTTCTTAGGTGCTTAATGCAATTTCTGCCTCTGAAGTAAGCTTATAACACCTTGACATATGGAAAAGGAACTGTACTTTCTTTTGCAATGGAAAGTCACATTAAAAGACAACTGGAAAGAAAAGAAAAAAAAATATATATATATATATATTTTTTTTTTCCCGGTAACCTCTGAAGACACGAAAAGAACATTAACAGCACTGTACATCTTAAGATGAGTTGAAAGCACATAACCATTCAGTTCAAGCATTTCCTCTATAAACAGACTTTACAGTTTCCCAGAAGATAATTTATAGGATGTACTTTAGAAAGATGTAAGGATTTATTTTAGTCTTCAGGTCAAGATGATCCCATAATCTCAGCTGGAAAGCACTTCAGTGTTTAACTCGCTCACAGTTACAGCTACAAAACTGTGTTTTATTTCTAATTTGAATTTCAGTGTTCCAACTACAGCTGTTGGAATTTGTTATGACATTGTCAGAAATCCACAGAATTTTTCCCAGGGAAGGTTTACTGAATTTCACTTAAGACAATGAAGTTACCTCTCCTGCTGATTTTAACAGGCTTCTAAGGCTCAGTCAACATGACTTCATATGGGAAAGTTTTCATGCAATACTGTGACTTAATTATATGACTCTTATTTGGCTCTTCTGTGGCATTTCTACTTCCTTTCAGAAGTGTGAAAAGCATCATTATGTACTATCATTTCAAACTTCAACAAAACTTTGAATGACTGGATTAAGAACCAAGATGATTCCAGTGAAAACCTATTCCCTATGTCTCTGTGTTAACTAATGTAATTTGTGATTTGTTGGAATAGTCTTTGCTTTTAAGATGATGAGAAGAAGCTACATTGAATGCTGTGAAGAAATGCAAGAAAAATGAGCAATTTTTTTTTTAAATTTGCCTTACTCATAATGAAGTAAGTTTGTCTTGTTGCCCTTAAACATATAATAACTCTAAGTTCATAAGGGTTTCTAAATCCTCATGCTTTTTCAACATTTTTTTTTTTTAAATAACATTAATGACATAAACAATTCCAGACACTACGTCTGTTAGTGATCTTGACTATTTAAACTCACTGATTTAAAGACATTTAGCTATATTTATGCATCTGCCTGAAGATAATAAATTCCTTACAAAGACACACAACATTGCATGCTAACTTTTTGCCGCTACTTTTAGACAGCAAAGAATAAATCCCAGTTTTAAAGCTGATCTTAAGGTACTATTCTGCTGACATAGTGATCAATGAGGTAAGATTCTGGTCTTTCTCTAGGACACTATTTATCCCAAGTCAGTTGTTAAATTGCTAAATGAGTAGCTAAGGACTGTCTATTTATCTCTGTTTTTAAATAGAGTAAAATGCAAAATATGGTTTATGATCTTTTCTCTGATTTACACACCCTCTCTCCAGGTAAATCTCTTTAGAGTTTCTGCTTTGCAAGAGTGCAGTTATTTCTGTGATAGTTGAAATCATGAACCCTTTCCAGGTGTTTCTCCAGTTATTCCATGAAATTGCTGCTTTTAAAATAATGATACAAATTGCATTCCATCGTTCTGTGATTTTGACATCACGGTGACAAGTACTAGGAGGCAAAACTCATTTCCTTATCCATTCCAACTTCAAAAGGAAAACCACGCAAAATTTTTGTGCTTTCTGAAAGACAAAGGTATAGGACAATATATTCTAAATCCTACATTTTATTCTATTTTAAATTGTTGCTTTTTAGGTAATAAGAAACCATAATAAGTGGGAGTCAAATCTAACATACAAAGCACATGTTTACATGTTCACCTGGGTTTTCATAGTTTTCTATTGATAAAAAAAGTAGAACTTCCAGGGAAGTCATATATCAAGCACAAAAAATATTTTTTTCAGTTCCATGTCTCCTTGTCCCTGTGAATTTCTATCTTACATGAAAATGTGCAGTGTCCGCCCAGTGTGACAATGGTCTATGAAGAAGCTAGCATGAGAAAATAAAATATTCTTCATTTTACTGGGACAACACAGAACAATCTTATTTCCCATACCCACTTTATTACTTCCATTTTCATTCTTTTTTGCCCTCATTTTCTCACTTTGTTTATATTCTGAGTTTACCTGTTCTTGTGGACTCAACAGGACTGCTAGACTCCACAGCTCACCAGCTCATGGAGATTTTCACATGCTGCCTCTTAACAGCTATTTTGCCACTCTTCTGCCTGCTATTTTCTGATCACTTTCTGATAAGAGTTTTTCCATCTGTATCTATAGGCACCTATAGAATCATTTACACAGGTTCTAGTGGCATGTAAAATCTCTCATCAGTAGGAAAGATCTGCTGAAGAAAAGTAGCTTTGTGTTTTTGGCATAGTTACCCTGTAGAGACCACAGGACCACCATCCACAATACACTGAAGTAGTCTGACTCCCATAATGCATCACTGAAATATCAATGAATAAAAAAGACAGTGACTAAAAATAGAGCCAGGGTGGTTTTACATCTAGGACAGCATTATCATGTAGAGCATGCACTGCATCAGAAGCAGCAGGCTTGCTGTGAAAGCACTTCACTAACTTGATAAAGTTCCCCTGAGTCGTGTTTAGAATTATTTCTCAGGAAGATATTCAGTGTATTATGGGGTCTCTGGAACATTTTTAGCAAGGAGTCTGCCGCCTCCCCCCCCCCCTTTGTGTGTGTGTGTGTGTGTGTGTGTGTGTGTGTGTGTGTGTGTGTGTGTGTGTGTGAAGCTCTTCCAGGACTTCCAAAATCCAGTCAGGAGTAGGTGGATAACTTTGCCTTTCACTTCAGTGCTGGAGGGATCATTTACTTCTGCTAATGACTTTGTAAGCCTGTTTTGAGCATAGCATCCTAGTGATGAATATACTGAGTGAAAAAGCAGACATAAAAACACATGAAAACCTTGATCTCTGCCAAAACTGCTCCAGAGGGATATTTGATTTGGTTATTACAATATTCAATAAATACATGAAATATATCATGCATTTCTTCATTATATAGTTTCAAAAGTGGAACTAAAAGGATGCACACATTCATTTTTCATATGTCTCCTATATGTTTTTTTTTTTAAACACACATAGTACCATAGTACCAGAAATAATTCAAACACTTATTCTGTCTTTATGACAGAGGATTTTCCGTTGCTGTTTATAAGAAAGGCTTTATATAAATTGAAAGAAAATTCTTTTGCTCACTGTGTGCCTTCTGCTAAACTGACTGGCTTTTAATTTAAAATAAAAATATTTTTAGGACATATACTATTAGTCTAGTGTGTTCTTCAGTGAGGAGGAATATACAGAAAATGGCAACACAGAAATTCCATATGCTGTAAAACTTTAATTTATATTATTGTAAAGCTATAAAAGGAGAAAAACACACTTATTAGATGACACAGACGGCACTGATTTTAGCTGTATTCAAGACTGAGTTTTCTTCTAGATAAATTCTGTTACCTTCAATCCTCAGCATTATTTATTTCCAAAATATAAAACTTAATTCAGCACTCAGCAGTACTGTAGAAATATTGATCTGCAATCAACTGCTGACACAGTTATTTTTGCTTAAGCTGTATGTCTACTGAAGTGCAAACACAGCATTATTAAAGGCATATATAAGAGTGGCTTTTACTATACACACAAAAAATTCACTGAAAGCAGTTCATCTAAATGGTTTCCACTGTGTTTTATTCTGATTTTCACTATAAGTCAGCTATGGGGTAGGTTGTTTCTTTCTTCTTTTCTTTTTGTTCCTTTTCTCTCTCACTCCTTTCTTTCCCTTTTTTTTTTTTAAAAAAAAAAAAAAAAAAAAAAAAAAAAAAAGGAATACTACTAGAAATTTTTCTTACACTAAAGTAATTTTAAACGACTTTAAGAGGAATAGGCTGTCTAATCAAACTGAGATTTCACTGAAGACAGTCTCGTTGCCTAGGAGAGATGCTTCACAGACAAACACAGATTTGTTGAAGATTCCCAATTTGCAGAACCTTGAATCTAATTTTTTAAAACCTTATGATAATGAAGGTTTGGAGGACTAGACAAACCCTTTGTAATCAGACAGGTCTATTCCATTTTGTTTGATATACTGGATTATTATATGCCCCATTTAGGCCCTATATTTAATAGGCACAGCTCCATAGCAAGTTATCAGAAACTGTTTATTCTAGAGCTGAACTAAATTTGATCATAAGTGAATCCGGGCAAATTCCCTGTGGAAAAGTTCTATGGAATTCATAGGTGATTAAAAACAGCATCATGCCATAGAAGTGGTGCTGAAATTTACAGTCTTTATAGGAAAAAAGTGTATACATATAAAACTATTTATTTATAAGTGTGTGTGTGTATGTATATAAATATATGCATATATAATTCCTTCTAATGAAGGCATGAATGAAAGATACCTATTATTGAGTAGGGAAACATTTAGCATCAGTGATACTGTCAAATGCATCTGAAAATTTGTCATCAAAATAGATAGTCCTAACTGAGAATAGCATACAATGAATAGCCAAAGATGCAGTAAGGCTGAGTTTTAAACAACTGAACACCTTATATCCTGAAGTTATTTTGTAAGTGATATATTACTGTTTTATCAGGAATCTGTGCACAGAGAGTGATTTGTTCCATTGTTTCTACAAACACAAATCATCTCAAATTGTTGTCTACATACAAAGCTTCCTCAAGTTACAATCTTTCTTTTTCTCCCCTGATCTGAGGCTATATATGTATTTATAATCTTTCTATATATTCAATCTATGGATTCATTCTATGAATTAAGCACATTTTACTCAAGCTGTTCAGTCAACTAAGCAAAAATCTTATGTCAAGGCAAGTATTGTTAAAAAAGACACTAGTAAAACCCTACATGCAGAGCATGCAGAGTCACTTGAGTTCGGCCAACTCTCTAACATTTCACTGTAATGCCTTTGGCACAGTTCACTGAAGTATTCAGAGCCCAGTGATGAGCACTTTGAGTTATGTTGTTCTAGTGTTGTACATAAGAACAACATTTTAGTACACAAAAAACAACGTGTCAGTACATAGAGTAGCACAAATGACATGATTTGATAATTAGGCTAAATCAAGAGGATATTACTGGAATCAGTATTGTAGAGATGCAAAGGGAAAGAACCACAGTACCCCACTGTTCCATGAACCTTAGGCTTTCCTGGGACGACACCCATGAGAGAAAGTGCTGCACTCCCTGCAGAGGTGCAGCCATCACCCTGCATTGCTGTCGGGCCAGGGCCCCCTCATTCTGCATCCCAAGGGCTGTGAGCCCCTCTCTTTCTACCATCTAATGCAAGTCATGCATTAGAAATCCATAATAAGTCCATAGTGACTACTGACTGAAGCAAAGTTATTTTAATTATATATTTTATTTTTCTTGTGGGTAAAAGATCATAATATGGATATCTGGTAATATTTGATATGCAGGGTGCCTGCACAGGTAAGGCAAGCACAACATAGCTTTTAAAAGAAGCTTTTGTGACACCGGATGAAAGCCAAGCTGGATATCCTAGGCATAAAGATGCAAGAAGCCTATGTCTGTGCAAATCATTTAGCTTTCACTTGCTAGGAAGGACATTCGCTCTGTGATTAAGTCACCTCCATGTGAGCCAAATGCAGTACCTATACGTATCAGGGCAACTGTGAGAGCATTTCTGTTTTAAAATGCCACCAAGTGATTGACTAGGTTCCTAGTACAATATCAAATGTTATTTAATAAAACCTTGAGTATTCTTGATGTCTCAGTTGGTGGTCCAGAAAGGCACAGGTCTTTGATAAAGTCCTATATTATTTTAGTAACCCCCCTATAAATGTCTCATATACCCCCTTACATCCATAATAGCATCAGATATCTATCTGTGGGAAACTGAGACATTCCTGCATGTATATTTGTGCCATGCTCAAAAACCTTGCAACCTAATTTAACTTTGCTACACCTTATGTTGACATTACAAATGCCTACTTCATTACTTTCTTCATAACCTTAGGAACTGAAACTTTCATCAGTTCAGGTAATGCAACTGGAAAGCACTGAAGTCTGCAGGGCAGCTAACTAATTGAGTAAAAATTGCATTTACATGGAAAGGGTTTAATATGTGTGTGTCTTGTATGGTTAAGAGCATACTTGGTAAAGAAGTGGCTACTATAATGCATGAAATTGACTTTAAAATAATGAAATATCTTATTATCAAATATTCTTTCTCTAGAGAATTATTAAAAATTGATCATCATAAGTATCATTGGTCTACAAATCACCACAGAATTTCTAGCAGTACTATTAATCTTATTTAGTTACACTACTATTCATATATTAAAAGTGTCAATAGTCAATACTGTTGTGGTACAATTGGTGCAGCAATTGAGGAGCAAGGGCTCGTGAGCTTACTCTTCATCAGGTTCTGTTTCTTCTAATTCCATCCAGTCCATATTCACACTCTTCACCAGTCTACTTGCATTTATGGCAGGTTCCATGGCTCCTTCTGGATCTGGGGCTGAGCTGCTAGTCCATGCATCTGCTCCTTCAGCTCAGCCATCAATCTGTTTGTTCAGGGCTCCTTCTACTTCATTATATTCCCTTCAGGGTCATACTAGCTGCAGCTGCGGGCTCATTTTCCACATGGCCTTCACCTGCTACAGCTACACAATACTACCAATACTAATAGACGAAAATAGACATTATGTTGACAATCAAACAAACAAGTAACTTAACATTTCCTGAAATCAAGGGTCTTAGTTATATATATATGTGTATATATATAAAGATAAATATTCCTGGATTTGTTACAGGAACATTGCTGCAGAGAAAAGGATACATTCTCAGTCTTCTCTCCCCCCTTCTTAATAAAAACACCAATAACAACAACAACAATAACAACAACAACAACTAAAAAAAAAAATAATGCATACAGTGCAACTTAATCAAAACTTAAATAACTAAATCCAAGATTGTGATAGAAGGAAATGACTGTCTAACAGTTTAGCTGACCATGAATACATAGACAACTTTATTAAACTTTTGTCCCGATCCGGTGTTGGGGGAGGTTTCGATACGATCCCAAGAGTGAGATTAAGACGCAAATGAGGTCAAATGCCATACAGCCTTGTAATTTTTATTCTCATAAGCATGATAGGACAGGGAGAAGAAGAAGAAGGAAAAAGAAAGAAAAGCAAGCAATCAGGAGAGATGCAGCAAGATTATAGTTACCACCACCACCAGTTCAGGTAAGTATCGTTGGCTCTGCTTTGGTGCAGGTACAGGTGCCTCGGTGCCTCGGTGCAGCTGATGTTCAGGGAAGGAAGCCGTGTGCCCCGGAAGAAAATGCACGCTTGTGGGGGAATACGCAGTTCTTTTATGTCCCCGTTCTTGAAGAGTCCGCCCACTTTCTGTGTGCTCTGATGCTCCCCTTCATCCAACTTGAGTGCAAGTGTCACTCCGTAGACACTCCTGACCATTGTTTTGGTCTCATGCTGATGGAGATAAAACATCTGGAGCTGATACCACAGTCCTCCCAGAAGCAGGATGCCAAGGCCAAGAAGTTGGCCTTGAGAAGTAAATTGTATGGAGATATCTCAGTCTTCCCAGAGATGGGATGCCAAGGTGTAAATTGTATAGAGATAAGACACCTCGAGCTGATAGATGAGATGCCTAGGTCAAGAAGTCCTAAATGGTAGGGCAACAATGTTGAGACAAACACAATCCACAACAGTCTCTTATAACTTTGTAGTCTAGATTTTGCAGTTGTGAGGACCAGTAATATCAGAAAGTTGACAGAGCTAAGCTTTTTAGCTTTGTCACAAACCTCAGTCTGTTTGGGCTTTTACAAACTAGACACACAGTGCCACAACAGGACCATATTGATCTGATTACTCTGAAAACATCTGACACACATATACTTCTTGCATACTGGTAAAACCCGGCTACCACAGCTGCTTTCATGCAAAATGACAGCCACAGACGGAGTTGGTTCACACTGAATAAACTAAACTCATGACTAAAGTTGGATGGAGACCAAGGATCAGAATTGACCTTAACCGGAAGCATTCAAATCTGTCATCTTCTAACACAAGACTCTCTCGCAGGCTATCAAATATAAGCAGGAATGTAAACATTACAGAGCCAAGGAGGAAGCATGAAAACAAGGAGGGGGGATATGACTATGGAAACTCTCAAACCTATACCAGGTTTTTTTACTAAGTAATGATAACTAGCTCAGCTTGGTGCATTTCTGTATGGGACAATAAAAATTGAGTCTTTACTCCAAATAGTATCTCATTTTCTATAGAGAATGGAACAGACTCAGTAGAACTGAGTACTTTCAACTTGTAAGTTGAAAGTGTACTTTTAACTTGTTTGCTGAGAGCATAGCAAAATAACAGACAGCTCAAAACTACAAGGTGAACAGTTAATTTACGTATCATGGAAACTTCTTGCTACTGAGTAAACCACTCAGTGGGCCTTTAATTTTTACATAGGCAAAGCCTTGACAGATTCTCGTTCTGTGTTCTCATGAAATAACAATTCATATTCTTATATTTGTTGTTTAAAAAACAAGCAAGGAAACAAACAAACAAACAAACAAAATGGCCATCTTAAGCAGAAGGCTGCTGTGATTAATACTAAGTCAGTCAAGTGTATAAAGCTGCCAGTGTTATTGCTTGTGCTACAGGAATAGGAGATAAAGATACTTGTTCTGAAGATGCATACAAATAAAATGTACTGCATTTTCAGTATTATGACCAGAGATGCATAAAAACAAACAGAGGATATTTCAAATGTTCTTAAATCAGCCAGTTTTCTTCATATTAAACTCATGCATTTTAACCATAATGTCAATTAAATTAAACATAGCAAATCCCAAGACGGTATATGGCAGTACTGATAAACATATCCAATTTCATGGTGGCACATCTGCACTATCATTATGTAAAATGCAACAGGAAAAAATGTGCATCAGATAAAATGGAACAAAGAAAAACCGACATAAATAATTAAAACTGAGTTGCTCCATCAATATATTTTTAGATAAAAAGGTCTTCATTTCTCTTAAAAATGAATCTTCATAGAAGAATTGACATGCATACTCATGAACATGAAAAGGAATAAAGATGCCTTTGTTCAAATTTCGATGTTTCTCTTCATATTTAAGATAACTGACAGACATACTCTCTGCACTTCATTCTGTATTATTCTAGATTTATAACTGGCATAGTATCTAGAGGACATTTTTTCTTAAAAAAAAAAAAAAAAGATAAATAATATAAGTCTTAGTATAGACCCCAATTTACTCTAAAAATCCTCACGTAACCACATATTGATAATCCAAGGACTGCTTATCACAAAGGCTCTAGCACTCTTGCAAAAATTAAGTGAAAAACTCCCATTCAAGATTATCATTTTGGACATCCATAATGTCATGAGTTTGCATAATGTTCTAAGCTCCTTAAGCTGGAGGTATTTGCTTTGCAGTGAGATGTCTGCCAAGGAAGCTGAGGATTTTATTCTCTCGAGAATTATTAAGAAAATAAGTAAATAAAAACATATCTAAGAAATTTAATGGAAAATGCTTATAGAACTCACATTAACTTAGGATTCACTTTAAAATTATGGAAATTATTTTATGGAGATATGCTTTATGCTCAGAAGTCTTACTGCATAGTGTCAAAACAGAAAGTCATATGCAAAGCCATGCTACCTGCAGGAACATAGAGGAATGAGATCTCTGTCCAACTCATTAACTATCCTGGAATTACTCTACTGGAAATTGAGTTTCCCTTTTCATTTGAGAAGCTGTAAGATGAGTGAGCGGTGAAGTGAAGAAATGAAGACTATCCTCTCCCCTATTTACAGCACAAAATGGCTAATGTAGAAGAAAGCTTGCTGCCAGCTCACCCCATGTCTAGGTGTTTGAAACAGATGGACTCATTTTGAGATTTAATGAGCAAATACAAAGACAGCTCGTAGTGATTTGTAGTGCAGTGCTTTGAAAACATGACAAAAACGTACCAGATGTCCTGTTCAGTCCTGAAACTTACATTTCCTTCTGGTCAGTGTTGTGGACCAAAGAATGTGATTTTTGTCATTATTAATAAAAGGCAACAGGCTTTGGTATGAACCCAGCACAGGATATCTGGGCTTGCAACAGCCTGAACTGATTTTAGATTGCTTTGGATATAATTACCTGGTACTCGGGTGACTGCTGCCCCCGTTTGTTTCAGCTCAGCTTTAGTGCATACCTATCAAAAGCGCTTATTCTACACAGGTGGAACTGCCTCTAGAACAAAATGTGGTGTGGCTAGGTGATATTGTCCCAGTCTTTAAAGAGCAATTGTGGTGGCCAGTCAATGTTTACTACAAGAATGTAAACTTGTGATTCAGGTAGACAGTTTCAGAGATAACAAAACAAAGCAAAACAAAACAAACAATCAATCAAAAAAAAGAATCTCTCTCTCTGTTTTATATACATATATGTATATATATAAAAGATTATATAGGCAGACTGTGATAAGAAAACATACAAAAATGACTTTTAGTAGAGCCCAGGACTGTGCAGGAAGAAATCATCATGGGCACAGAACTCCTCCCAATGGAAGTGTCAGGAGGCCAACAACATATAAAAACCCTTCAGAGCCACACAGTTTTCCCTTGCTGATTAAAAAAGACAGCAAACATTGACCTTAGGATGAAGAAGGACACTGGAAAGGTATTACTCCAGATTAAAGAGGGTAGATATTAATAGCAGTTTTGTTTGTTTCTGATGTGTGTACAATAAATTAAACCATTTGAGTCTTTTTGTATAATTGTAGATTGTGAGTCTCAGCATTATTGTTACTAGGGTCATAACAAATGATGAATTTTGATTAGATTGTTAAGATGCTAATTAGACTAACAGTAAATCCTTAATTCTGTG
>VZSV01000287.1:576607-587158 GCA_013398735.1 Nothocercus julius
TTATAATTAGTTCTGAGAAATAGAGTGAATATGTATGATCATTTTTAGAGTTTTAATGCATATGTAGATAATAGAGAAATAAAACTTTTAGCTGACACTCCTTAGGTGTGCACGATAGGAGGAGCTATCCCCCGTGCACCCAGCGCTGCAATAAAGTGAATGCCTGCTTCTTAATACTAAATTGGTGTTAAGAGGTTTATTCCCGGTTTTCGGTGACGAGGTGCAGATTGGACCCCCTTGCTTTCCAAACTGCTTCTGGGAGCTGTCTGGGTGTGGCTGGATCCAACCCTAGTCCCATACCTGGTCAACGGTTTGACACTAAGAGATTTGTGCACAGTAGTTACAAAGTAAAGTTTACAAATTCAGAAAGAGAGACAGCGCACTATAGTCACTTGCCATGAATCTGTAGTGGCAAGGATCTCTTAACCTCGATGAGTATCCTTGAGAGGTGTCCCTCCTCAAGGGGAGATCCTGGCGTGCAGCCTGCTGTGATGCAAGGAGAGCTCAGTGGGCTTTCAGTCTGTCCCCATATTTATGGGATAAGATATTGACTTACAGTCATTCTTTCAATTCGGAAACGACTGTTCACTGGTGTGTCCACACTTAGCCTTATCTCCCCATCAGGATGCAGCCATCAGGGCTGTTATTGATGGTTAATGTCTGAGTGGGGGAAGAGATCAGGGAGGCAACCACAAGGATCAGATAATGTGGTAGTTAACACCTGAACAGGGCTATGTGTGAGAAGTCAGGTTGAGCTGGGGGGTGCACATCCGTCACAGGAACTGTGGGGGGAGCAGAGACCTACCAACTGTCCTGGAAGTGGCAACTGTGTATTGCCCCAAGCAAGCTTCTATAATGCCAAAACTTCTGTTAGGCCCTAGTTTTTCTCCAAGTACCCCCTTTTCAAGCAATTCCTCCACACTTCTGTATCACAGCAGTTGGGTTGTGGAGAAATTAACCATGATGGCTATACATTATCATTCATTCCAGTAGGATAAAAGAAACAGCAGAAGTTCTAACAGCTAAGAGTTCTGGATGTGGAAGACAGAGCAATGATTTTGATTTGGTCTTTTATATATTTTTTCTACTTATCTAAGGATTATTAACAAGTCTTGCTCATTTTGTTGTTTAATTTTGAGCTGCAAGTTTTGTTGCAATTTTAACACTTCCATGAGTGGCACTCCCACACATTAATTGAAAGTATCTGATAAGATTATGACCTCTGAAGTAACAGGGGAAATCATTGTCTAATGCTAATACCTGAATTGTGTTTAAAAATTGTTTCAGAGTTTCTCTTTGACCCAAGTGAAAACTACATAGGAACCTTGTTAATTGTTTAAAAGCATAAACATTTGTGTTCAGCAACTTCAGGAATGAAATCTTGGTGCAGTTTCCTGTCCTGTTCCATGTAAAGGAGCTTCTGTATATTGCTACTATTTTTAGAGGAGTGTTAGCTCACTAACAAATCAAAATTTGTTAGTGTTAATCAAAAAGAATTTAGGAAAAAAGTTCTTGTGCACATACAGAAATAGAATCACCAATCTGTCTGTCTGCTTATGGATCTATCCATCCATCCATCTGTCCATCCATATATACCTACACACCCATGTATGTACATACACATAATGCACCCATTCCGATTAGAAAGCTTCTTTTATTCAGTCATCCATCCCTGAAGCTGTCAAAGTTCTCACACAAACCTAGGGCTGAGCAGACAGATTTGTAACTGATTGTGAGTCCTTAAAATTGCCTTTAGAATGGAAGAAATAGTTTTACTTTTTTGACCACAGATCCCAGGATTGCAATATTTGTCTATGACAACAGAACAAATGCAGAACACTGAGCTTCATTCATTCACCTATGTAAGGAGTTACTGCTAAATAACGTAAATTACTTTGTAAATATTTTTAAAAGTTGTGCTTTTTTTCTTTTGATAAACTATTTGCTTTCACAGTTCAACTTATTTCTTTCAGGATTATTTTGACATGTTCTTTGGAATGAGAAAGAAAGAAGCCTGAGATATATATACCTTTTAAAATGTCTAATAAAGGACTCCAGTATGCTGAATATTTCTTCAGAAGTCATTGATGACTTTATAGAAATAGCTTGGATGCAAAGATTTCTTGTTTTGTAAGAAGGATGGTGCCAGTTTCAGATATTAATCATTTCTATATTCTTGTCCTCTCCTTCTTAAANCCTTTCTATTGTGAAGCCAGAATCATGGCATGGGAGATTATATTGAGGTCAGGTGAAAGTAGGTGATGCAGTTTGGGAATTAAAACACTGCAACTAAGATCTCAAGATGAGGTGAGTCAAAGCTGAAGGATCATCATTTTTTAGTATCTCAAAATGAAATGCTGTCCCTGTCATTTGATGGTTTGCTGCTTGTCCTTATAAAAATATTTCTATGTGTAACTGCCTCAAAACACTGAAGCAAAACTTTTCTAGGCTGTTGTGTTTCAGAATGTTGTTCAGAACTCTGTATTGATTTTAAGTTGAAAATAATGACAGTTGGTTTAAAATTTACCATATCCTCTATTCTTGATATGCAGATTCTCCTACACAGACTATTTTATAGAAATAGGTAAAAAGCAGTTTCAATATAATAAAGCCATCACGGATCATAACAGTAGACAGTGGATTTATTTATTTATAGAAATGATGTCTTATGATTTACACTTGTAAAATCAAATCCATTAAATTTGTATTTACAGCCTATAAGTCTGTGCTAGAAATCTATCAGCTCAGCAGAATTCAGAAAAAAAATGTGACTAAGGAACAGATCTCTGTACTGTGATACAGATATATTATTCACTACAACCATCCAGAGTTACTAACCATCTCTAAAGGCAAAAGAAGAGGAATGATAAGACATTCTGGAAAGGAATTTTTCTTCTTTTTGGGGAGTTGGAAATAATACTTTTGGAATTATCACTGTAAAACTGAATTAATTGTTGAAACATATGACTCAAATACATTAAATACATTCGTGTGTATAAACAAATGACATATTTTCTTTGAGTCATATATCTTTTTTATTTATTTATTTTTCTTTAACTCCAGTTACAGTGCCATCTATGCCTTTAAATATAGCTTTTCCATAAAGGATTAGTTCTGCTTTGATTTTGGTACCATGGATGCTTATAATGACTATGTACAATTCTAGAGCTTCATGATATCACAGATGCCAATCATGCAAAGGATTTCTTTTTTAGACAAAATTTTACTCACTTATGTAATGCAAAAGTATATCAAATGCTACAGAATTTACTAACATGGGTAATTATGGAAGTAAAATTCAGGCTCATCCTTGCCTCCCACACATTCCCTCCAAATATTTTCACTGTGAGCAAAGCCATTGCATGAGTAGCTAACCACTTTAAGTATAAAGTAATAGATACTGAAAGATTGAATGAGATTTTTGAAATTATCTAATCTGATCTTCTGCATAACTTAGCTTCTCGGAATTAATTCTCATTTCAAATACATCAAATTATTCAGTCTCTGACTACACCTGTCAGAGAGGGGGAGCCCATTACAAGGTTTTCTAGAGTGTTTCAGTATTTTAAGCTGCCTGTCTGAAAATTCTGCACAGTACTTTCTGATGAATGAAACAAACACTTTTTCTTAGCCCATTTTCACACTGTTAGCTGTCTTACTCTATATTTTACTCCTCAGGAAAATTTCTTATTGTCTGAACTATTTTCTTCTACAACTATTTTCCTTTTATGAAAAAGATTGAACTCTTAAAGTCTTTTTTTCACAGTCCAGTAATATATATATATACTACTTTTAATTGAATCTACTTTCCATCCTTCTCAAATAGTGATAAACAGAAACGCATTTACTATTCGAGAGATGCTTACATGAGGGAAAAATAAAGAGCTTAAGAGCTTTGCAATTTATGTTAATAGATGTATATGCTTGTATCTTTGCTGTTTTGTCTATTTATGCATGCCAAAAATCACATTGACTCTTTTTCCTCACAGACTTACACTGGTAACTCATATTCAGCTCATGATCTATCGCAATGCCTACGCCAATAAGGTCTCTATTCCTCCATTCTTGATGTATGGCATTATTTTGATGAATATATACATATTGAAAAGCTTTCTAAGCTTTCCAGACATAACTGTCATGATTAACCTGTTTTGGAAGCTCTTGGGAAGAAGCACAGCAGTCTGCCTGCTTTGGTGATTTGTGTCTGTCTATAAATCATAACTTGTCCTCTCTTAGTTTATGCTACTAAATTATGATAGAAAATCAGAACTCCAGTCTCAGGTTGGCTCTTACTGTTCATGCAGCATTTAACTAACTCTTCATCTATTTGTTCCCCGACACATACATCTACAAAATATGATAATACAATAAGGCAGTTTAAAAATACAGTGAAATATCTAGGTATTATGCTATGGTAGTTTAGTTACTGAGAACTCTTCTTATTAAAAGACTGAGCAAGGAGCAGCATTCTTTCAAATATTTAAAATTGTAACAGAGAGGGTAGCACCATATCTGAGAGTGAAGTTCTTTCTTTAGAAAACTTCACTGCATTTTTTTATTTGTTTGTTTTCACTGAAATAAATACACAGAGTGGCCTGGTTAAAAAAAAAAAAAAAAAAAAAAATCTGCTGGATTACCAGAAAAAAATAAAGGTAAAAGAGCAAACTTCCTAGATCACAATCTGAAAATAAGCAACATCTTAAAGTTTTTACAACTTCTAGTCCCTGAAAGAAAGACAAATTAAATGATATCTTGTTTGTTCCGTGTAGTTTAAAATGAGTATTATTGTCAGAGAGCTCTGAATTTTTCATTTATCACATACATGGAGTCCTTTAAATTTTGTCTCTGCTGTAAGGCATATCATATACTGCAGGAAGCATTTCAATGAATCAAAATAATATCCCTGAGAAATGTCACTTTTTTCCTCCTCAGTAAGCACAATATTTGTGAATACTAAATATTTTAAACATTCATTGTTGCCCTAGGTTCAGTAGACTTTTCCTCTAAGATGGCATTAAGTGCTTCTTTAATCTTCTTTACCTACAAGCCACTTGAGAATTTTCCTTTTGGAAAATCCTCTCCTGCAGAATAGACAAAATCTTACACTAGCAGTGAGCATCATCAGGAAATGCTTTGTCTGCTAAACAATTTTTCAAATAGAAATTACTTGGCAATGGTTCAAAATTTATCTATGAAACTGGACATAAAGCTTAGTAACGTGATTTTTTTAAAGGTATCTAGATTATGTTTCTTTTTATTATTAAAAGAGATCTTTTTTTCCCCAACAAAGATTAACTTTACTTTTGAAGGATATTGACTTTAAAAAGACTGTGGACAGAAGAATCGAAGCAACCATTTAGACAGAATCTAATTCCTTGATCTTCATGCTGTAACCTCTATGGAATACATTTAGAGACTCATGATAAAAAGACTGTAGATAAAACTGAAGTAGTTGATTGGAACCAAAAATTCAATATAACAAGATTTTTTTTTTTTTTTTAAAAAAAAAAAAAAACTTTTTTTATAGATGTCAGCAAGCTTGACAGCAAGATTGTTTATAATTCTGTTATTACTGTAGAGCAGCTGTGACATGTTCTGTCAGACCACACAGGCTCAGTCAAGATCCCAGATCAGATTCTTTTATGAATTTCATGACCCAATTTTGTCAAGAACTAAGGTTAATGCTATAGCAAAAGTTAATGGGCATCAACCTGAAATAAGTTGAAAATAGCACTTAAATCAGATTTTCTTTGAAACGATTGTGCTGTTAGCAGGTTTTATGATTTCCCCTCCTGTGAATTATTTCCATATTTGCAGATTAGATATTGTCCTTTCTTTGGTACTAAAGGAGAAATACAATCTTAGATACACACATGCTCACACACATTTTTAAAAACAATTTCAGTTATTTAGTATTTGCACAATAATATACATCATATCAATTTGTTGTAAACTGTAGATGGTTATCTAGACAACAGCACTATTATAGGCCTCAAGGGAGACTTTCTAGACCTAGCCTGGAATTCTGCTTTTAACCCTTTCCAAAAGGTTTTAATAAGAGCTTATTGTTTTCTCATTATCTTTGGAATTAAAAAATACATCTGGAAAAATAACAAAAGAGATAAATCAATTAAAAGAATAAAACTGCTGGTTCTCATAAAAATTCTACTGCACAAGAAATTGGGATTTCAACCTTGTTATTGTTGTTGCAAACATGGAAATAATGAGCAATGTAAGATTTTTGGAACAAGTCTTAGTGTGACTACCTAAAAATAAACTTAAAACAAGAACAGTGGTGGTTATTCAATGACATAGTATACAATTCTCAAAGAACATGATATAATTATCGTATATATGCAGAAACAATGAGGAAAAGATAAGAAAAAAATATGCAGCATGGTAAAAATGTGGAGATAGTTCCTTCCTATAGTTAAAGTGATATATTTATTCCGTATCATGTGGATGGAATTTGAATTTACCATTTTCTATGAAGGAGAGAGTGGGTTCATAAACTAATATTAAAAAACATTAAAAATACTAGTCCATGGTAATTTTTGTAAAAGTATTAAAAGAACTTGATAGGCTATTTTCAATATTGCTTGCAGATGAAGATTTCTAAAACATTTTAGACACAATATAAATGCCAAAGTTACTTTACAGAATAACTAGCAGACATGCTCACTCAGATTGAATGGAATGTCACCGCAGCATACTTGACCAAATAAATTGAAACATCAGAAAGTGATGAAGAATAGTAATAAAGAATGTGCTTCATACCTCAATCCAGTTTACTCATCTTCAGTCTAATTTAATGGCAGACTGAAAGGACATTATGAAAACTGCAGAAAATAGAAAATGTAACCTGAAGGTCAACTGAAAGTATGTTGCAGACATGATAAGGCTCCTCACTGGAGAGCAGATACTCCTTCTGCATAGCATCTATGAGCTTCCGATAAGTGACCTGTGGTTGTAAAGAGAAGAAAATAAAAAAAAGCTTCTAACTTAATGTTATCAAGGAACAGCATCAGGATCTAAAAGACTACGTCAAAACCTGGACTTTCCTTTTAATGTTCAAAGTCTTGTTTATGGACAAAGAGGAAGCATCTACTATATGAAAATAAAACCAAATATTATTAGGATCACTAAAATCGTAAGCGTCTAAACACTATTAATCCAGATCTAATTGTTATAGGAAAAGAAAAACAAAAACTAATGCAGTTAAAACTGATATACACATACTCAATTTCTACCCCTTTCCTACTGTTATGCCAACCCCTTGGTTGTCTCATTCTGGTAGTGGAGGTGGTGTTAAATCATCAGCATCTGTGGCCACTTTCTGTTCATATTGGTAGTTTCTTCTTCCTCTCTATAGGATCCTTTTGGAGTCATTCTTGTATTTTTACTAACATGTTTTTTAAAATTTGATCTTTCTTTACAGCTCCATGTTATCTAGGAAATTGTTATATATGTGTCCTTTATGTATGTTAGATCTTATTTCTTTGCTACAGTCATAAATATCCCACTCTATGCAAAATATATCCTTATTGTTACTATCAATATAAAACCATGGTTGCACCATACAAAGATAAACAAAAGTAAAAGAAATTAGCCTTAGTCATGTGGAGAAATTGCTGTCACAGCTAAACCAAGTAAAACAAATTTCCAACAGGTGAGAAAATGTCAGGGTAGACCTGACAAACCTTACACTATGCTCAAAGCTTATGTTGCTTATTTTTCTTCTGTTACTAGCAATGGCAGTACTGTACCACAGGGCTACATGGATACACCATAAACTGTGTGTAAAAACTGATCAGATCCTGCCTATCAGTAGCTTTGGTTGTGTTCGGTAGGCATAAAGTTATTTTGATGTGTCCTGTAGTTACTGGTAATAGAGTCCACATTAAGTGATGTAGTGTTTCACTCTGGTTATGGTTGGAAGGAGCACAGTATGAAGGCATAACTGTGTGCCATCACTCCAGGAATTCCTTCGCACACCTTCAGGATTCTGAATCAAAAGTACCTGAAGACTTACTGTGACTGTTGACGAAAACTAAATTGACTCATCCAGGTTTGTCTGAGTATAAATTAATTTTATCTGGTCATCAGATGAATTACCACATAATACCTCCAATAAATACTTTCGTTGTAAATATCAGAAACAGTCCCACTTCTGAATATTAAATAGTAATAATTATTGTGAAAAGACATCAGTGAGCAGGCCCTTATTACTGTGGTCCTGGATCAAGTATCCGCTTAACATTATTAAATAAATTTATCAATGATAATGAAATATAGATTCCTTGCTTGACTTAGATACAACAGAAAGATCAGTGAAGTAACAAATAATGAAGAGGACAGCTTAGTGGTAAGGAGTGATTTGAACTGACAATGAGGAAGGTACAATTCATAAACTGTATTTTAAAAGGTTTGCTTAAGAGAGAACTATGAGAACTATGCTACGCCAAAGAAATGATTCTTAAAAACTGGTTTAGAGGCTATCTCCCTAAGAAAAATTCTGACTTAAACTATGATTACAGCATCTAAGGTTACAGCTAGAAATTTCTGGAAAAGCAAAATAGGTATGCTGGGAAGAAATAACACAATTACCTTTTTTTTAAAAAAAAAAAAGAATATTAATTTGAATGACTATTAGTTAACTAGATATCTTTGAGTCTTAACCCATTAATTTCTGAATACAAGCATGATATTTTCATTCAAATTTATTTTAAAATGTGCATAACTCAAAGATTCATTTGCAAATTAAATGTTCTAATTCTCACAATAACAGCTAAATTTGCAATTACAAGACTATAATGAAATATCCAAGTCATCTTTTTATTAAAAAGACATCAAAATGTATTTTGTGGGAGTAAATCATCTTGCGATTTACTTTGATAAAATTTAATTGAGCTTGGCTAACAAATCAAATATCAGTTTCATTTCTGGCCAAAATAGAAGACTTTGAACAATCTCATTGTAACTTACAGATTTCAAATAAAATAGTGTCTAGCAGAAAATGCAGCTGATAAATTTGCCAGCTTGAAATTTGCTACAAGTGTGTTCTGGCTAGATAGAAATTAAACTGTTGCTTGAAGACAAGGATGAACCAACAGAAATTCCCTTTTCTTACATTCGTCATCGTCCTTCATTAAGAACACCAACAAATGGAGATCTGCCTTCAGGGCATTCTCAGAACTTTGCTTTTGCCTGATCCCGTGCCTTTTCCTAAGAAATTATTTAACACAGCTGACACTAACGAGGCACACATATCTCTGCAGTGCAGGTTTAACATTTCCTATGATTTGTATACCCAACAACTTAAAAATGAAACCATGTAACTGCCCAGGTGCTAGGTCCTAGACCACAGGAAATAGCATATAATTAATTTTACTAATACCTCTTACACTGAGTCTTTTCTTTTGTTCTTGCCTGTATGAGGCACACCGTGATTCCTATCATCTTTTCCACTGATCTAATTACTTTTGATTTCTCCCTATGTGGGCATCAACCTTATGACTTTTTCATGAATCTTGCTCTACAGCCAGAGTACTCATTTATAGTGATACTCAAGCTGGTTTGAGGGTAACTCTGATCTTACTGGCCAGGAGGTCGATTTGGGCCATGAAATCCCATCCTTTTAATAGCAGCATGTTCATAAGTATCATGTTGCCACTGTGAAATGTGAAGTGGAATGTATCCTAGATACCAGTTCTGAGATGATTAAGCTGAGGTATCAAAGTCTGGAGGCAAAGGCTGGTGTACACCTTGAAAGCCTAGTGAGGACAAAGAAATCAGAATTCACTCACAGTAGAAGTGAGATGTCAGGAGGAAAAAAGCCTAACATCCCAAACTTGGTATTGTTCCCTGAACCACCACTACAGGTAATGTTATCAGCTTGCTGATGAAGAGTTAGCAACAGAGTAGGTACCAAGGGGATACCATTGGCTGGTCCCAAACTAATGAACACCTGGAGTAATAGCATGCATGCTATCAGCTAGTGTACTCTGCCATAGAGTGTGCAGGTGTAATGATGACACTACAGTGCCTAGAACATTTTCTTGGGCAAAACAATATAAGCACACAGTCATGAAGATTTAGTCTTTAAACGGAAGAAGAATTTCTGACAACATATCAAAAAGCAAAATGGATAACATTCTGAAATTGGCAATACAAAACCAGGAAGCTGACAATATCTGCATCTCAGATTTTATTCACACAGCAGACATTATTCTGTTGCTGCTAATTTTTTCAATGTTCTTCCTGTGAAAGATCTATTCTTTTTTGGCAAAAGAGATTTTGCAGGCAGGCATAAAAGACCTAGAAGGATCCAGGAGAAATGAGCATTTGGAGATTGTTTTCAAATCCTAGCCCTGGTAATTTCTTACTCCACTAACAGAATTTACATTCCCAAGCCTACATGTAAATTCTTTTGTTTGTTTGTTTGTTTGCTTCTGTAAGATTCATTTTACTTCCTTCATATATGTACCTTCTGTTTTTTTGTTTGTTCATTTAGTTGACAATACATTAAATTTAGCTGGTCCAAAAAAAAAA
>VZSV01000287.1:601735-625635 GCA_013398735.1 Nothocercus julius
AAACAAGGTACAAATTAAATGATCTTACTAAAAAAAAAAAAAAAGCAGCCACAAACTTTCATGTATTATTGCAATAATCCTTGTTATGCTCTTATCTGAATATTAATAGTAAAGGTGGGTTTATTGGCATGTAAGGGGAATATAATACGCTTTATCATTGTTAGAACCCATTCTTTGTCTTGCACCAAGAGAACTGGAATGCCACTTCAGCAGCTACCCCAGTCCGGATCAAGTTTGTTTCCAGCACAAGGAGTACTGGAAGTTTCTTGATGCAGATGATAAGACCAGTGTTTTATGGTTTCTGTTGTTGTTCTTACTCATTTTTCATTTTGATGGTATAGTTTGATTCCATCAAATCATTAACTAAACTAATTACTAACACATTAAATTAATTAATTTAAATATTATATTTTTAGTTTAGGATAAATGTGTGCTATAAAAAACATTTTTATAAAGATAATAGTAACAAGTAGTCATTACATGCATAATGAAATATTTATGAACTTACGGCAGTTATGTAGTGTAGAAGGCAGACACCTTGAAGGTAGAGGCACAAGATGCTGGTCTAGAATGATAAGAGGAGTAGAGGATAATACTGGAAACCCAGGGCTGTGAAAGTTCACCAAACATTAATTATTGATATCAAAGGAAATGTAGACCTGCAATTCTTGGGATCTAGGCATGTCACAGAAGAGAGAGGTATATTATATTATCTCTGGGCTTATTGCAAGCAGATGTTTTGAAGACGGCTATACAGTGTAGTCTGAACAAGCTAATCTTACTGCATATTTGTTGTTGCCTGAGTCTCAGTTTCTTATCAGTCCAAAAGATATTTTGTTGGTTTGTTTGTTGTCAGAGAGTCTCTAAACTCCAGGAGAGTAACCCTGAGAGGCTTCCCAGCTCAAGGGGAGGATTCACGGCCAAGCAGTCCACTACCATGCTGGGGAGCTCAGTGAGCTTTAGGCTGCAGTATTCTTTATAGACATGGTGTTGAACTCGTGGTCATAAAGTATTTGGTGTGGAGATGTACCTCTTTAGCTGATCTCATGCTGTGTTGGAAGAAAAGATGCACCTTTTTGCTGACCTTATGCCTGTTTCTGGTTTCACCAGTTGCAACCAGTATTGCCAAGTTCCTCCTGGTCAGCACTGCACACTGTCAGTTATTTGGGGTTAGCTGGGGCCTGAGAAAAAGGAATGGGGAAGGAGGTAATTGCACTCCCTCAGACCTGGAGATCATAGAATTACAGAATCATTATGGTTGGAAAAGACCTTCAAGATCATTGAGTCCAAGACTTCAGCCCTTCAACACCTTACCTGTTAAACCATGTCCCTAAGTGCCTCATCTACAAATTTCTTGAACACTGTCAGGGACAGCGACTCCACCGCTTCCTTGGGCAGCCTGTTCCTATGCTTGACTACTCTTTTTCTCATACTTGTATTACCACACCTGAGATCAGGTGAGGTGGGAAGGAGGTGCATTCCATACAGTGCATTCCACTGTAAGGAAAAAAACTATTTTTAGGGGTAACAAAAAGAACAAAAAACAGTTTCTAGCAAAGGTAATATACTACATATGTGGTAAATTCAGATGTAATGTGAAACACAGGATAAAAAAAAGATAAAAACAATGTTTTAGCATAAAAAGCACAAGAAGCAGATTCTAGATTGAGGACAAATCTTCAACATAAATGTCCTACTTCTCTACTGGCAAAGAAGAAGAGCCCCATGTTGCTAATACTATATTTATCAAGCTAAAGAATTTGTGATAACAATAACTCACTCCAACTCCCCCCTCTCCCTGATCAAAACCAATGACCTTAGGCATGAAAACAGAGGATGAGCATGACACCAAAAAAGGAGATAGACAGTTCAAAGTTTGTACATGTCAGGATTAATTGTATATAATTTGAGCTACAACAGTTAGTATCATCATAACTAGACTAATAATAGTTCTTTGATTAGACCATTAAGATTTGAATTAGATTAATAGTAATTCTGTGGATTTGCATATAAAGTAGGATTCCTTATGCCTCACATGTGACAGATATGAAAAAAAAAAAAAAAAAGTATCTGAAAAGAACATCACCCCTTTTCAGAGTGCAAGTTGGAGAGCAGGTAGAATACACCAAGGTCTTTCATCAGCTACTAGACACCTGTGTTTAAGTAACTGAATACCGTCCTATTAAATTATCTTTATATTGTCCACCCTTATTCTTCAGACACATGATTTGTAAGAGCTGTTGATTTAATTTGAATTTTCAATTTAATTCATTCTCAGTATTAATTAAAATTGCAATATTTCAATTCAATCTGAACATTTCTGATTTGAAGCTCAATTTTCTCTTTGTAGTCTCTTTGGGAAGCCAAGATTCCCATTCCTTCAGAAGCTTCTCCTTTAATTGTTCAGTCTGTCAATCTGTTTGTAAACATCTTCTCTTGCCTCAGAATTCTTCCTGTTCATTTAAGATAGATATCTCTGGGGAAGAAGTAATAACTTTTTATTTCTTTATATTCAGCCTTTCTTCTAACTTCTGACATGTTCATTCATCTCTTCATTTCTTGGTTCTGAAAAACCTGCAGCTTGATAGGTCACAAGCCTCTGCAGAGAAGCTGGAAGAAACTTTCTTTATATGTATAATTTTCAGTTATACCACCCTAGCAGTGTGCACTTGACTGAACAGAAATCATACAGATACTCTGGCAATATGAAGCTTTGGAGACTTATGGAGTGTAAAAGTGACTTTGGAGACTTTGGAGTGTAAAAGTGAATGAACCAAAGGGATTCACTTTAGGGAATGGATCCCCAGATTTCATTGTCTGTGTTCTCAAGGCCTCGTTTGATTTCCCAAGTTTGATTTCTAGGCCAGTTTGGTTTCCCACACACAGGTTTCGAGTATCGCTTGAGGTGCCCCAGAGTATGTGTTCTAGTCTCCATCTCTGTTCTAGAAGACCTTGTGTCTTACATATATGAACACCAAGTTAACATGTAGATAACAATTTAGGGACTTGGTCTGAACTGCAGTCTTAATGACCGTAAAATTAGCATGAACAAAAACATAGCAAGTTTACATGTTCTCAGTGTATGTATTGCCATGATTATTTAGAGAAAAAGTTTATAAACAAATGATTAATTGAATAGAGAGGGCTGAAATATGTTTTCTTTTGGAATACCTCCCATGAAAATACTTTCAAATCTTGATATGTATACTTTTTTTAAAGTGTGACATTGAACAAAATGCTACATCCACATCTCATACAATGCTGAGACCCAGAATTCAGTAAAATCTTCAGTTTGCCAAACACAGCATTTCATATAAAAGTTAAGCATAGAAATTGTACATTATTTCATTTTGAACTGTTGTTGTACAGCCAGAAGGACAAATAACTAAAGAAGCTGTATAAATTGAATATTCATTTTTGAATCAGGAAGCTACAGATTTTGCAAGACTTCCTTCCTGATGAAAGCCTTGTTATTAAACGTGGCTAATACTTCCAAGGGCCCACTATAAAAGCAGAAGAAAAGAGACATTCAGAATAAGATAGGGACTGGAATTTCTGAAATGTCTTCACAGGCTTTAAAGGTGAAAGCATTTCAAAAGTGTAGCTGATGAATATTCTAAACACATGCATTTAGCAATAGAAAAAGAAAAAAATGTTCAAGGAAACAAAAAAATCAAAAAGGAGTCTATTGACTTTTTTGTTGTTGTTTGTTTTTGTTTTGTTTGTTTTCCTTCTACTGTATGTAAAACAGTGTAAAATCAATACTACTATGAGGACACTAGCTGAAGTTTAGGGAAAGCTGGCATTTAAACAAGATCTGGGAACATGTTTACAGGTATTATTTCTAGTTTGAGGCTGGACTGGATAAAAGTAAAAGCATCTACTCTTGGAGAAGTATCAAAACTAGTGAAGATATATCTGAAAATGTATGGACAAGAAAAATGTCTGAAAGGTTTCAAGGCAGTGATCATCAGTAAATTGTATTCTTGCTGGGGTGGGAAAACTAAAATTTACTTTCTCCTGCATTTTTTAATTACATTTTAACCCATTCCATCAGTCTAAAACTTCACTGATTGATTGTTGACATGTTTGAAATGATCTGTAAGTACCTGAAGTGTATTTTAGACCTGATGGAGTCATTTCTATTAGGACAAACTATGAAAGCAATCATATTTTATTTGTATATATATTTTCGCAATGAAAAATATATATTACATTTCTGTTGAACATAATATAGGCAGAAGAGACTTTTCCTTGCTTAGATATTCTACTGTTTTTCTCCAGATGGTATTATATGTGAAGAATCATTGTCCTTCTGTTTCTACCAGCAAACATAATTGCTTTTTCTGCTTTCAACTGTTTTGCCCCCATAACTCAGTGTCTCTCTCACAGATATCCCTTCATTTCTAATTAATCTGAATAAAAACATTTGGTAAAAATGGTATAAATTTGGTAGCATATTCCTTCCACTTGTCCCACAAATTACCTGTTAAGTAACTCATTACCTTGGTGCACCTCTATAACTTACGGTAGTCATTAACATTTTCCATCAAGCATTGCATGGCAGAGAACGAGAGAATTTAGACAAAATACTTGGGAAAAAAAAATGTTAGTGAACATAGATTTTTTGTTGTTGTTGTTAATATCTGATTTCATTTTTCAGCCTCCTTGAGCTCTGTTTTCCAAATAGCTAAATGAAGTCATTCAAATGAACCTGTTCTCCATGTGGATTTTTTTAAAGATCAATGATCAAACTTTCACAGCTGCCCTTCCTGTCACTGCTCAATGCAAATGTATCAGCAACTGCATCGTTAAATAAGATGTAGGAAAAATGGCACATGAATTTTTTCTTTCATGGTTGTCCTCTGGAGCACATATTGTCTTTACTGTTTCACTCTGTACTTACAGTTCCTTTGGCAATGATGTCATCACAGTTCCCAAGTTTGGTAATGCCTGTATGTTTCAGTAGCTGTTTTCTGAGTCTCCTGAGTACATCAGAAAGTAATTTTACTAACTCAATATTTGAGAATTTGTTCTGAATCAGTACTTAAACTTTCCCTAATATGATATTAGAGCTTTTTACCCTTGAGATCATTTTAAATGACATATAAAAAAGCAAGTTTCAGGGAAGTAACATTTGGTTCAGGCAAGTAACATTCATTAAAGCTCTGAGAACAGATACTTGTTATGAGTTTGCATTTTTTGATTTAACAGATTTATTAAAAAAAAAAAAAAAAACATTTTTAAAAGACATTACCCAGAGAACACTTGGTCCTGGTAGAGTTCAGAGTCATCAAAGCTACCTTTTACGTGTTTGTCTATGGAATTGAAATTCCGATCTCTAATGTACCTGGGAAATAATCTGCATCTGGAGCAAAGGGGAAAAGCTAGTACTAAGAATGCGTTTCACAACATCTAGAACCTACTGCCAGAAACAACTAGGTGAGCTACCATTTTGTCCCCACCTCCTGATTATTGAGAATCATCATGATCATCATCATCATCATCCAGTCCTCACAACCAAGTACAGCATATCACTCATGTAATTCCAGTTAATTAGTAGCAGAGAACTGTTATTATTTAATATAGCTATCTATAATATGTATAAAAGTCAGGGTCCTGAATTAAATTACCTGAATTGTCTTGAACCCATTTCCTAGTAATATGTTTTAAAGCGGCTTTGACTGTTTTTTGTTCCTTCGTACTACACTTGTGCTGACTTGTGAAATACAAATTTTCTTTTGTTCCTTGATAAAGTGGAAGTTGCTTCTTGATCCCAAGCAAGAAGGCATCTCTTCAGAATATATATTTCTTTTCACAGCACATCTTTTGTATTATATGGATTAACTTCAGTGTGTATATCAGGTTCCTAGCACACATATTAGACCAAGCTAATCTTTAAAATTTCTGTAAAAGTCATACATGCATATATTTGTATACCTATATTGAGTGGAAGTTCACAAAACCAGGGAGGACCAGCTTTAGGGAGGTAAAAAATCATCCAAAGATGAAAGCCAAATGAAGTCTGCTCAATATCAGTAGACTACCCCTTGATTCTTTAACCATGAGAAGTTATCACATAGGGTTAGCAGCCTTACATTGACAACAGCCACAATTATGGCTATGACTGTCTATGGATATAAAAGCTAGAAGAGACTAAGCAAATTTTTTTTCTACTATCAAGATGGCTAAAAAGCAACAGCCACAACAACAACCTCATTGTCTCTCCCCTCCCCCCCCCACCCCCCACAATCCTTCAAAAAATCCCACTTTTGAGTTAATTCAGTCCATTGTTGCACTTGTTTTCCATATTTTTATCATATTGCTAATTACTTGATAGCAGTTCTCTCCATATTTCCTTTTCAATTTAAAAAATATTGAAAACCCCAAGTAATGATGTGGTACCAACTGTTCATATTTGACAGAGTAACTTTAAAGGCTCCTAAAAGAAAAGACTAGCAGAAGTCTGGTAGCCTTAGGAATCACTCAGTCACTTAGTCTTTACTGATTTTTCTATTTTATTTTATTTTATTTTATTTTATTTTATTTTATTTTATTTTATTTTATTTTATTTTATTTTATTTTACTTTATTATTTTTTTAGATATTGGCAACACAGATACATTCTTGGCAGATCCACATAGCTCTGTTTTGTCTTTCCAAAAATGTGAAACATGGTAATGCTAGTTAGAGATAATTTTTCCACTTTCATCGGGGCAATATTGGTTAAAGATCTATGAGATTTAGCTGCCCTCACTTCCCATTTCTCATGTTGTATAATTAGCAATTAGCGAATAGGAGGAAAATGAAAAACAAATATTTTCAAGTAAGAAAAACATAGGAAGAATACATCTAGCTGATATGAGCTATGGTTCTACATGGCTGAGCTAAGGACAAGTGAGAAAAAGAAAACAATTCAGCCCAAATTTTAATATGCCATCAACTGTAGTACATCTGCTGAGATGTTTGAACTACAGTAATAACATTGATGTAGGTCAAAAGCTAAAACTTATATAAATAGTAATTGCTTCTGAAATATACTCCAGACTGGAATAAATTCAAAGAGGAATGTGAAATAGAAAGTTAAGCTTCAAACAGAAATATCCTGTATTTCTAGATACTATTCTCTCAATGCTCACTTAACGTGTAATAGGACATCAGTATGCTTACATGCGGTGCAGTCCAATTCTACATCTGTTAAGTGCCATGAGCTATTTCAGAGTAGTGAGATGAAGTATATGGATGAAAAATTTGGAAGCAGTGTTTTCTGGAGTGCAGAAGTATGTTTTGAAAGTGTGTTGAGTATTATAAGATGTCTTATAGTCATGCATGTGGAAAAAAAAATACAGCTGTGGCTAAGATAGATATTCTTGATACAAAAATTCTGTAGAGAGCTAGATAATGTCCAATCTGAAGTCAGTATTTTTAAGGCTATCTGAAACTGGGTCTTTAGGGGCAGACTGGAAGCATCTTCCAAGTTCATGTGTCGACAGATCATGTGTTAATTTTATTTTGATTATCTCTGTGTTGTAATTTGCTTCCGGGTTTACTTCTGTTAGCTCTACAGCACCTCTGTTAGGTGCACAGTATCATTTTAGCTTGAAGTACTGACAGATATGATATCATGCTTCTTATACTTTACGTATATCTACGTAACACCTAACTTCAGGAATCAGGTAGTTTTGGAAACTAGTGACTTCCCCACATTAAAAGAATCAATCATAGGATTAGAATGGGATGGAGGGAATACAATCCGTGATTCCCACTTTGTACTCATATATGTTTTTATCGCTTTACTTCTTTTTTTTTTTTTTTTTTTTTTTTTTTTTTTCTGATTGAAAGAAATAGGTCTTGACCAGGAAGAAAAGGGAGAGAAGCTAAAGAATATTTGAAGTTAGAAGATGAGATCATCATTTACATTAGAAACAGTTTTCTATGGCTAAGTTTTCTAATGCTCATATGGAAGATAATGCAAAAGATTGCTTGCAGTCGCTCGAGTGTCCTTGGGCTTGTCATGGTGACCCAACATAGACATAACGAGTTCACTAAACTTCCTAAAAAAAAAAAAAAAAAAAAAAACATGAAATAGAACAATATAAATATACTAGCTAGATAGAAGGTTCCAGCTATAAATCAGTTTGCTATACTGACCCATACAATTGTACTTTTATTATTGCAAAGAATTCTGAGATAAAATGAATAATTGACATAATTTCAGGTGTTCTGAGTGCACCGAGAGGGTAACCATTTTTCTGCATGGTCCTCCAGGTAGATTGCAAAGATTAGTCATACCTGACCGATAAATCCCCATGTCTGCAGAGACACTATGATTATAGATGATGTTACAGGAAGCTTCAGGGTCAGCTCTCATCTGTGGGGAGCTCTGGGGGCAACTCCAGCTCCTGCACAACCTGACAGCCAGGCTCCACGGTGCTCAGCTCAGGGCCCGAGATGGCCTGAACTACCTGCAGGGAGCAACTTGCATAGGCTGATATACCTGGGCAGGGTAGCAACTCAACAATGGGTACAGTCCTTCCTTCGTTACCCAACAGGAAGAGTGGGGCAGCTTGGACCAAGGACTGGGGTAGCTGAGACCAAAGTGGTCCAAGGCCAAGTGAGGGACTCAAGTCAGCAAGGCAAGGTCAGGGTCAGTAGGGGATAAGGCCTAGCACAGCATCCTGTCACATGGCTCAGGCAAGGATTGGGGGCCTGAGCATAAATGTGGCTCCTAAGTCAATAGCCAGAAGGTGCCTAAGTAGGTGAGGGGCAATGATGAGCAGTGCAATGAGAGGCAAGGGATATGCTTTAGAACATAAGAAATTCCAATTGCATACAAATACAAAAATATAAAAAAAAAATCATCATGAAGGCTGTCAGACAGCAGACCATGTTGCCCAGGGAGGTTGCAGAATCTCTATCCTGGGAGATATTCAGAATTTGATTGAACATAGCAAGGGAAAACCTGATATAATCTGGTTCTGTGCTGGGCATGTGGCCAAATGGCTCTGAGAGGTCCCTTCTGGCCTAAAGCATTCTGTGATTCTTTATAAAAAGTACATGCTAAATAGAAGTAAAAAAGTATGGTTAAACAGTTGTTTACATAGAAGAGCTTGGAAATCTGGATCCTGAAAAAAAAAAGCATGAAAACAAAACAAACAAAAAGAACCTTTATGTTCTATCATAATTTCTAAAATATTTAGGAATGTTTTCAAATTAATATACTTGGTTTGGAGATGGTACAAATCCTGAAAGCTCTAAAAGCTGGTCAGATAAAAAGCTTGATAAATGTTTGTATGTTCTTCTAAAAGTGTTGAGTCTTTTTTTTCATTTCTTTTGGTGTGCCTCTGAAACCATCTCAATTTTTGGATTTCATACTTCTCAAGCTTAGCCAGGCTGCATGGCATGAAACTATGAATCACCAACAAAATGTTACCTGTTTTAACAGAGTGTCACAAATAAAAGCCACTTGCAGGAAGTACAATCTTGGATGACAGTTTTAGAATACAGCAAGGCTGCATTCCTAGTTCTTTGCATTACAGACATACTATAAGCTCATTGCATGAGAACTGTAGTTCCACTCATCCTAAAAACAGCAAAACACTGATTTTCGGACTGAATTAATAAGAAGCACACCTACTTGTGCAGAATCTGTTAAAATAGGACTGCACATGTGACCTAATGCTTTGCTATATGTAAGACAACCCACTTATGTGGACAAGCTGTGCTGGACAAGCTGTATCTGCACAGCAGATACATTTCTGTTCTGTCAATATTTGGGTCTTCAGACACATTTTCCAGTTTGCATGCTGGAAACATGATGGATAGTTTTTGTTCTCTGGAGAAAATTGTTCTTTGTTTTTCCTTATATTCCACCTATCTTCTTTGGTTATTTAGGACACGACCTTACCGCCTCATATAGCTTAGTTTAATGATACTTTTTGGATGCAGTTATCCAGGAGTTGCTCTGACTCACTGTTGCTCTCTCCTTTTCCCCTGTGTAAACACCGGCTTGCCTATAGGACAGAGGAAAACATTTCCATATTAAGGATGTAAAAAAACAGTTTTGTATCAACTAAAAGTTACTTGCACCTATGTGTGTACATCACATTGCTAAAGATCTATCTAGAAAGAAATCCCACATTTTCATTTTCAAATTCTATGCTGTTCTTTGGATTCAGTCTCATGTGGATGTTTGATACCTATACAGAATTATTCCTTCTTGACTTTTTCACAGCTGATAGAACTACTGATGCACTTTCTAAAATAACTGAAGAATATGAAGCTTATAATAATATTTCTTGTATTTCTTGGCCTGCTGTGGTCCATCATGATCCATTCAAATCACTTATAACAGAGAGAACACAGAGTGGGAGTTAGAAGATTCCTTGTTATGACAGCCGTTTTAAGTATTAAATCCCTAGGGAGACCTTTTCAGCTGGAGTTTATTTCTGGAGAAAGAACTTTGGTTACTTTGAAGTTTCTTTGATCCAGTAAAGAAAGAGATGATTCTCCTTTCTTCTCCACAAAGTGGCTGTTAGCTTCAGTTACTTATATTTCAGTAGCCAGGGATATTTTTGTAGAGTTAAAATGCAACTGAAAATGTAAATTTAAATGAAAAGTAAGACTTTTGATTGACAAATCTCAGGGAAATAGTGAAGATAAATTCCAGTCTTATATTAACTAACATTATTCTTGTGTACATACACAAGTATGCAGATTCCTACAGAATCTGATAAAATAACTGCTGCTTTTTTTCAGGAATATTTTATTTTTACAATTTAGTTGTTGGACATAACCATTCAGCCAAGATAATTCTTTTAATCTGGAGTCAGCAAGGCTATGAAGAAGAGAAAAGATGACTTTTGAAGATAATGTTTCAAAGGGATTCCTACTGATTTAGTTATTTAATAGTTATTGATACTCCTAATGACATGAAAAACCCCACTGAAGCTTTTGCACTGTGGTTAAATGCAGTCAAGATAGTTTAAAGCACTTAGATTCCATTTCAATTTTTATGAATTTCAAAACATGAGATGTCACATATCATGTGCTTTATTTCACTTAGAGCTGCATAGCTGCTAAAGACAAAATCTTAAAAAAAAAATCAGATTTAAAAATGAATCTTTAAAATCCATAATATTTATTTTCTTTTAAACATACTATACTTTTTTTCTTCTTCATCTTAGATCTATTCATACAAAGCAATATCTTGACTGTATGCCAGAAGAACCTGCTGAAGGAAGGGTTTATATTTTCTGTTTCCACTTCTGTAAATATTTTCTTACATTGTAGGTAATATATTGAGATCTTGATCATTTCTAAATATATTAAAAATTATGAAATGAATGCCGGATAATTATAATGAACAAAAAGAAAATATGACATGAGCTGTGACTCAAAAAATAATATAAAATTGAAGAAAATAATATACATGTACAAACACACAGACAAAAAGATTTGTCTATCAATACTAAATATGTTGTAATTCATAAGTAAATATATTTTTTTCCTAAATAGACATATTAATTTTAATTAGACTTTTGATAAATCAGGTAAAGGCAAAAAGTGAAATATTTTAAAATAGAAAAACAGGATCATTCAGTTCAGCTTTAGACTGAGTTGATATGAGGCTTTTGTAAGAGATAAAAGTATGCTCCTTTTAAATAATAAAAAATCTATAATCATTATTGTAAGAATCAGAGTCCTTTATATGAGATATGAAATAGCAAAACATACACACATTTTAGTTCTGCTTTTTAATTTTGATGTTTAGTGCAAAGCTATGTAACAAAGATCTTTAGTTTCACTGCATGTTATTTATTTACAATGTCCCTTCTCTATTACCTACTTCAAGCTATAAGTCAAGTTAGACTTAAGAATCTAAGTTATTGAAAGAACACCAAGTGTGTTTCTTGGAAGGCAGCTACATGTAAGGGCAAGCTACTGAAACTCATGCCATCACATTCTTTGGATTCTCAGACCTCATTAGGAGCCCAAATACAAACCGAGTTTAAAAAAAAAAAAAAAAAAAAAAAAAAGTGCTTTTCAACTATGCCTTTTTAGGTATTCTAACTGTAGCATAGCAGTTTAGTCTACCTTTCTGCTCAAGAGGTATGTTATGAAAAGCTGTAACTCCCCCTATATTTGTTTCAGAAGATAAATACAGCAAGATGAAGAGATGAAAGAAAGTGAGATAACAATTAAATTTCACTCTAAAATTTAAATCTACATCAGTTTAGCTTGAATGTGAGAATTGTGAGAATTGAATTTTCACAATACCTGTTAAACACAGATACTTTTAATCTAACTCCTAAGCATTTGTCTAGAATTTCTAAACTGGGCGTATAATATACGGAGCCAAGGGTAGAAGACAGGCATTATCAACAGGCAATTCAGATCACAAGTGGATACCAAATAATGTTGTTTACCTCTTCACCTTGAATAAGTAGCATGAGATAGCAACATTTTCATCTGCAGTAATTTTTCTGAGGCCTTTGAAATCTCTGGCTGCCTCATGTAAAGCTTTTCTAACAAGATAATTCTTTGTTTAACTTTCAGCCTGCCAAAAACTAAACACTGAGTAAAAGCTTTATTTATGAAACAGACTTGAAAGGAGGTGTGTCCCCTGGGATGTGCGTTCTAATACATGTTGACGAAGCACATTGGAAACCATAAGAGATTTCTAATTAAGAAACTTTCAAAGCACATTTTGATGAATTTTACTGCAGAATACCCAGTTCATTCAGTTCATTCATTCCGTTACTCGTGTCCATGCTCATGTCATGTCCATAATGATTTAGTGTTCCACTACTGGAAAACTTCTTACACTGTAAGGATATGAAACAAAAGACCATAAATACAATGGAAGGCAGCAATATTTCCTCATTTCAAGTGTTGTGTGTGTATAAATTTGTATTTGGGTCCTTGTGACACAAAGAGGTGCTGTTAGTAGTATAGTATTCTTTTTCTCTCTTTTTTTTTTTCTTTTTTCTTTTTTTTCAGTATAAAGTTGTGTATATATATATATGTATAATAGGAACCAAGTCTTGAAACATGCAATCCATCTTAAATTCAAGACTTGGAAAATATGGATATAATAGTAATTTTGCCTCTTCATGGTTTACAAGCTTACTGCAGCCAGTACCATTCAAATGAACATTAAAATCAGTTACTTGCCTGAGCAAGAACCAATCAGTTATATAAATCTGATTCTGACTTTTTGTGCACAAAGTAAATTGAATCAAACAACAGAAAGATGATAATATAAGGGCCGAATATTATTTCATAAACTGTTTTCTTTAAAAATATCTTTAAGCAGACATTTCAGATGACGCTATATGGTTCTGCTGCCAATGTTGCATGTTTTTCTAGTCATCTAGATGTTCTAGGTGATGCTGCATAACTTGTCCTTTTAATTTGGGTATACTTTATTGCTGGACTGTATCTTCAAATCAAATTTCTGCTGCTTCAGTACCCACAGCTTTACATACTGTGTTAATTCAGCTGCTCATTATTTACAGATTAACTGCATATCTTGCAGAAACAGCTGCTCCCTTTTGATCTGGTTGAATACTGTGGTATTCAGGTTTGTAGATACGTTGCTGCCAATCATGCTGCATGATTTGGCTAATGCCTGTTTACTTAAATAAATGAATTCATTAGTGTTTGAAATTATTGTAGCTGATGCCTAGTGTATATAGCAGACCACTGGATATGCAGTTCTCAGAAAAAATATGTGATCTCTTTGACATATTATCTCTGGCTGGTTAGTCAAAATCAAAATTCACTGGCAAGATAAAGTAAAGGTGAAAGCTTTAAAAGCAGGTTTCACTAATGAAACAGTAATATTCATAATGTAATTAATTTCTGTGCAGCTTTCTTCGGTTGTTTATCCTTATGTGTGTTTTTTTTTTTTTTTTTTTTTTTGGGGGGGGGGNCACTATGTGCAAGTGGGTGATGCAAATCTAGTAATAAAAATGCTGTGTCACTTCTAAAACATTCTGGAATATTAATTAACATATGATGGTCAAAATTCATTTAGATAAATTTATTTTTCCTCTTGAAGTTCCTTCTGATTATGTCAATTGCATTCAATATTGATCTTCTTTTCTAAACTATACAGTAACACTGTTAGTATCAAATGCTTGGTAAACAGTTGCCAAGTTCCACTTGAAAGGTAAGTGAAATTATAAATAGAGTCTAAGAAGCATTTTTGGAGCCTTTCTGTTAAAATACTTTTACAAATGCAGCAACATCAGAATCACACATTTACAAAAATGTGGTTTGTGTGTGTTTTATAAACTCTTGATTTATAAAACTCTTCTCAAAAAAAAAAAAAAAAAAAAAAGTCAAAGTTCCAGTCTTTTTATTGAGTTTTCCAACATTGAAGAGTCCTGCTTTTAATATACAGCTTGTTAAAGAAAAAAGGTATTGCACAGCAGCATATTTCATCAAGATTTAAATCAGAAAGCACTTAAAAGCAAATGTAGATAACTGGCAAAAGTTCCAGTGCAATCTGATCGAGGCATTATGATGGATATGGCCTTGATTTATACTATGCAAAATGACACTCTCATTTATGTAGATTGAATGGATGCTGTGAGTATATCCATTAAGAAGTGAGTTTGCATTGAATGGATACAGACTTATTACCTAAATATCTGTAAAACTGTCATTTGGTGATTTGCAAAGCTAAGGTCCAGGTGAATTGTTCTATGGAAGTACTATTTTTATATGCATCTTCCTGATAAGGAACAGTACAGTGATAAGGTGAGGATGATTTAATTTGTTAGAGCAAAGGAATTTATTGAAAATGTCTGTAGATTTCTGCACTTACACAGAGAATATTTCCTGAGAGCCAAGATGCCTTTTGTTTCTGCTTGGATAATTGCAAAACTCTTAGATAAAAGAAAAAAGAGTTTAAAAGAGTTCAAAAAAAAAAGAGTTTAAAAAGCAAACAAAAGAAAACCAATATGCTACAGGGGCTGTTCAACTGCTCACATGGCAAAATGATAATAAGCATTTTAAGATCCTAAGAAACTTTATGAAATTATTATTAATAATCACAGTTTTATATAATAATCTTGCATACTGCAAACATATTATTAATAAATGAAAACACAATACAATTAATTAAGTAGCTGTTGAAAGGTAGAAAATGTACAAAATTTAAGAAAACTGACACTGGAAAAATGAGAAAAACCCAACACACAGAGAGATGAATATTCTAGTTCTACAAACGGACAGTATAGTATTAAATAAAAGAGGATATTCCAACTAACTAACAAGCTAGTTTCCTTTTTTTTATTAGGCAAATACAAATACTTGTATGAAATCCCAGACTAAGCGTATTATTCATTAGAATGTGAAAACTAGCATGCTATTCACTGGCTAATATCCAGAGTTTTCATCCCTTTTCAATTTATCTCAAAGTTTTACAGTGGAGGTGTGAACACATTGGTATGACATGTGAGCTTATTTAAGCATTAAAAGAAAATCATGAATTCCTATTCCCAGATAATTAGTTCATTAAGAAACTTGACTGCTCTAGAGATCTGCTTTAAGTGATAAAACAGGATCTAGAATTGTAAAATTATTGATAGTAATGGTGCAGCTTATTTAGTAATGTATTCCTAGACATTCTTCTAATACCCTTGTTTTTTTTTCACTTTCTTATTGTTGAGCAGGACCTGTGTCCTTAATTCCTGATTTTTTTAAGACTTTTTCCAAAATATTCTTTTTAAATGCACTTTATTTACCAAAAGCAATTACCAAAGAAAATTAATTCAGAAGAAAACTGCATTACAGCTTAATTTCAAATCCTACTCGTAGCATTTATCAATTGCAGCAGTCAAGTACGGTTGGATAATTGTTAAAAGCTGATATGTTTTTTCTTCCACACAATGATCTCCATGAAAAATATTACTTTATATATATAATTAAGTAAATGATTTCAAACATAGATTGCTGAAAAGCAATGATTAATTTGTCTTCTCTGTGTATATAACTATATTAACATAAAAGGTGTGTCTCATCTGCAAGCTCAGTAATGTTAAAGCAAGCAATGCACTACAGAAATTTTGAAATGAAGGAAGTATCATTTGTTTGGAGAACACCATTCTGTATGTTTTATTATATGAATCAGGTGCATGTTGCTCTCTTCCTTAATAATAAAACATGCAACAAAAAGATGAGAAAATATTTACAATTAGCAAAAGAAAGTTTGCTATTTCTAAAAACATGAAATAAAAGAAATGGATATTAATTCTTCATGGAAGATACAAAGCATATAGCACATATCAGCAGATAAAGCACAGATCAGCATATTATCAGCAGTTGGACATAAAAAAAATCTTTGTACCCTTTAACTTACTTTTGGGAATATTCTTTTAATTACCGAAATAGACAGATATCATCCCAAAAATGTTAACAAAATTATGAGTCAGTTTTTCTCAAATCATCTTCAGAGTTTAAAGCCAGAGTCTGAAAGCTACTGTTTCTTGCATGTATGTCTGTATATGTATGTGTGCGTGTGTGTACATGAGTGCAGACTCACATGCCATGATAGTCTGCAGTTTTTGTTTTCCCTTGATCAGGATCCAGAGTAAACATTCCAGGGAAGGAGCAGAACTGCCCTTTTTTTTTTTTGCCACTGCACAATCTTTCATCTATTCAAATTAAAATGAAATTTAGGATGAAAGAAGTAATTGACTATGTTAACGACCATCATTGAGGGCTCATAGAGGATAACTAAAGACCAAGAAGAAGACAATCATTGAGTATATAAAATAAGGGGAAAGAGATAAGAAATTCTGTACCAATCACACCAACTTCAGTTCCTGCCTGGAAAAAAAAAAAAAAAAAAAAAAGATGCATAGTTTTGGGATAAAAAATAGTAAGTAACATCCTATAAAGATTTGTCAAGAATAGATGATGTCAAACAAATCTAACTTCCTGCTTTGTCAGTATGCCAAGCCTTATGTATTTATGAGGAAATGAAGGTGCAATATATCTTGAGTTTACTGAGGCATTTAGCAATCTCTGTAATGATATAAGCAAATCATGGAAATATGTTCTTGATTAAACTGCTGGATGATCATCACAATTGTTTGGAAAACAGTACTCAGAGTTTTGAATGATTTGCTGTAAAATCAGGAGGTATAATATGGGATCCTGCAATGGGCTATCCTCGGTTTTGCAATCTTCAGTGTTTTAATGAGCGACGAGGATAATGGAGGAAATAGTATAGTTATAATTTTCAAAAACGATGAACAGCGAGAAGTTTTGCAAGTACTTTGGAAGATGGGACTGACTACAAATCAAAGCAATCTCAACAAAATTCTGAAAAATATAGCGTGTTCAAAGACAGCAAGTACAAACAAAAGAATAAGCAGCACAAATACAGCTAGGAACAGGTAGCTAGGTGGCATTTCTACCGGAGAAGATCTGAGGATCATAGCAGAGCACAGAATGAATGTTCATAAAAATATCATGTTGTTTTTGAAGACAGGAAAGATATCACAGAATCACAAAATGTTTGAGGTTGGAAGGGACCCCTAGAGATCATCTAGTCCAACCCCCTTGCTCCATCAGGGACACCTAGAGCATGTGGCACAGGGTTGCATCCAGGCAGGTTTTTAAGATCTCCAGAGAAGGAGACTCCACAGCTTCTCTGGGCAGCCTGTTCCAGGGCGCTGTCACCCTCACAGGAAAGAAGTTCTTCCTCACATGGAGATGGAACTTCCTGTGTTTCAACTTGTACCCATTACCAAATCACTTCCAAATTCTAAAGTTACATGACCCAAACGATGGAAATAGTCTTGTGAAGTATGAAAAGTTATTAGCACACAACGTCAGCACTGGACAGACAAAAATTAGATCAGACCCTAATTCTTTGAGGTACTCTTTATGATTCAGTTCAAACAGACCTCTGTCTACAGGCAGAGGTGTGAAGAGGTATGAAGAAAGGGAAGTATTATTTATATTCACATAATACTTCAATTGTTCTGCTTACTCCATGTTGTGACATAAAACTCTAATGTATGTAGAACGATCAGAGTTGAAACCTCCTGTGGAGGGATGCATCATCTACACAATGAGCATGGTAAAAAAAGAACTCAAGAAAAAAAACAGAGAGAGGATAAGTATTTCAGTGACAGTGAAGCCTATGCAAGAATGTGTAGTTGATGCCTGAAACTTAACAAGAATTACAGATAATTCAAAAGGAATGAATAACAAAAAGGGTGGCTGGGGGAAATTCTGCTGACACTTGATAAAAGAGTGAGGTCTTAATAGGTAGATTAAATTTGCATTTTATGGAAATTATGTTATAACACGGAGGAAACCAAAACAAAGTACTATATGAAAGACTGCAAAAACTATTTCTCAAATGTGCCTATGTGGTACAGATACCTTAAGATTAATTGAGTAGCTCTTAGTTTGAAGCTTACACAAAAACTAAACAGCTCTTTTTCTCTAACAAGCTGTGTGGGCACTAAGAATTTGTGTGAAGCTATATGCAGTGTGTTTTCCTATTAAAAGCAAAAAATTTGCATTACAAGGGCACTATCATGAATGGTTAGTTGCACTGCCTGGCAAGAACCTTATACTACAGTACAGCTTATTTGAGACTTTATTACCCAATAAGACCTGCAATAGCCCCATGGGCTGATGACAACAAACTGCTTGGACAGTATTACTTCATGAGCTAGAAGGAACTCAGTTGTCCTCATAAGTGCTTTGTGCTGAAATGTTGAGTTATTATATATAATTCAGATGCAGCTGGTCACACACAGTTCTGTTTTCCCCGAAATAAATTTCCTTCATACCCTTTCATTCTCTTTCTGTCATCCAGCTATCCTAAAAATACATCTATGTTGGATCTTTTTCGTGCTATGTTCCAGCTCAGACCAGAAAACCACAAGCACTATAAACCTATGATTAATTCAAGACCTTTGTCTAAACATCAAAACAGCTTCTAATAGGCCATTTCACTCTTCTGAATACATATTTCAGTTAGTAACCATCTCATGGCATGCCTGCTCTGTGCAATTGGCTGCAGTATGGGAGCCTCATACTCATTTGAATTGTACATCTATCCAACATGTCTATTCCAAGTTATTCAGGAATGTTAGCTCATTTACCAAAGTAGTATAGCCACTATACAATGCATCTACTCTGAACTAATAAGCCATTCTGAAAATGTTTTGCTGGCCAAGACATATAATGACTGCAGTGTTTCCAACTGCAGGCCTGCACTGATCTCAGGCCTCTTCTTTGCACCATGCTCTGTTGTGCAGTTAGATATGTTCATTGAGCACTTTATAGTCTATCTATTTTATGTACTGCCAAATGTGAGAAAAGTCAAGGAAAATTAAACTAAAATTAAACTAAATCCTAGGCTAAATAGTACCAAACCTTTCCAAAAATATGCATGCAGATTTCTCTGAATATGCTGAAATCCTTTGGTTGATAAAAAAGAAATCCAAGGTTAAAAGCCTTGGCTGAATTTGGGATTGATTCAGTTAGTGCATCCTAAAGATCCTTCTAATTCAGTATTTGAATGCTCTAAATCAAACGTTGAGTGTTAACAATTCAGATAAAAGTTCTGGCATCCTTTTATTTTTTTTTTTCCTTCCATATTCTGATATATTTTTATGTGATATGGGGAAAAGCTGATCGGAATGTTCAGTGTAATATAGCCTGCTTTATTTCTTTCCCAATCTTAAGAAGACAAAACACTGTCTTTTTGGAGCAGTGTGTTTCCAGTTCTGACTGACTTTGCTCCAAAGCACAAATGTTACTATTCTCTATTCTGTTTTATCTCGCAAAAGGTTATTGTTCCATGTAACTCTGATACCCACTGCTGTGACTGCAATTTCAGAAAAGTCTAACGTTATCCACACCTCGGAATACGAACACTCATAAAAATATATACAATGACTACTTCACACAATCTATACACTAATGTACTTCAAATGTTGTATGGAAGAAAAAAGTTAATTATATCCATAAGTATGTGATCTCTGTGATTATCTTAAATGTAACTGGGCTTCATAAAATTACTTTTGCGGGATCAAAGCAACTTAGGTCACCATTGTAACCATTTTGCGACATAGTTATTGAAAATACCATTCCCAGACTTCCCTATAACTTGTCATTAAAGACAAATACAGATGATGTTTTCGCTTTCAAATCTCCTTTACATCTGTGGCCTGTATCTATGCAAATCACTGAACTAATTTCAGATAAGAGGATTCTGCTCAAGTGCAAAATCTCAACTAGTCTACTTCCAGAGAAAATTGGACTTTTTATGAGCACGTTTTCCTAGACAATTGCTCTTCCATTAAAACAGTTTAAATCTAAACACTATGAATTCCACTTACCAGGAGGAATAAGTATTGCTTTAAAGTTATTGCATTAGGAGAGCACTTTGTCCAACACAAAATTTCACCATAAGAGATTTAATACTTGTTCATTGCTGAAGACAATCAGCTTGCCAAAAAACAGTCTTATTTATGCTTTTAATATTCAGTTGCTACCTGTCATCTCAGGAAAAGGCATGTGAAGGCATGTGAAGAAAATAGGATATCTGAACTAATAAATTTAGAGTTTCATTAAACTAAAGGTCATATGTTTGGCTCTTATTGTGGTATGCACTGAAAAAGTAAATAATATCTATCTTCAGACAAACTTATAATTACTGGAAGCATATTTTTAATTCACCAAGAATAGTCTAAGAATCGGAACAGTGTGTAGAAGGATCCACATATTTTCTGCTTCTCTAAGAATTAACAGTTATATATACTCCCATATAGCAAACATTTATAGACTAGAACAAACATGGAAGGTGAGTATATTTCATTCTTGAATACAGCAGTGTATATGAGTGCACAGCAATGTTCCTTATGAACAAAATAAATCTATAAAATGTTTTGACTCCAGAAGTAGGCAGCCCAGAAGACTCTGTAGTCCCAATATGCTTATGATGTCACAAGTCAGCTATTATACTCAGATACACACTTAATGGAAGCCTTTGTTAACCCTTAAGGAAAAAAAAAAATATATATATATATATATATATATATATACACATATATATAATGCACATAACATTTTATTATTTTTTCGCCTGGAAAACAGAATGATGCATATTTGTAAAACTGCCTTCTAAGCAATTATCCATTATATTCTGAAAGAGCACACACTACTGTTTATTTAGGCAGGGTATTTTTAGGAAGTTTCTGCACAAACTGGAATATATTACTTTTTTCAAAAGCTGTTTTGATGCATTTTGGGTTTTGGAAAACTTCTATCTCTATCTGTCTCATCCTTCTTTCACTATTTCAATCCAATTCATAATTTTCTTTATGAAACTTTCATTTTTAACTCTCCTCTTTATTACTTTCACCACTTTTGGAGATAGTTTAGCTGACAATGTAAAAATCTTTTCACTGAGAATTCTTGCCCACCAGCTGACTGTTTGGATAATAATTATTTTGTTATCCAAATAAGAATTCCAAATAAGAATAAGAATTCCATCAAGAATTTTAACAAAGATGAATCAATAGAGTATTATTTCAACAGAGTATTAATTTTTAAATGCAGTATCACAATATGAATTACAAAACAATAGAACACCATGGGTACTGGGGACAAACACTGGACCTCAACATAACACATATCTAATTCACTAATAGCTTTTACAGATCTCCATTATTTTAATGACTTTCAATATATGGGCAGAAAGAACATAAAATGGAAGTCTTGAAAAAAACTCACAACAAAACAGTAACTTCAGTAAATTTCATCAATCAATGCAATTATATGCACAAACAGAAAAAAGAAAAAGCACAAAAAAACCCGCTATCACTGTTTTGAATGCCATCATAGAACAGTAAGCAAAAAAAAGCTTAAGAAGCTCAGACACATGCAACTTAAGTCTAAATCAGGTCTTTCATCTAGACTGGCTAAAGCTGCATTCATATATTGCATGGAACACAGACTTCACTATTTCAAGAACAATAATTTATCTTCATCTGGAATTATAATACTGTATGAACTTTAAGAGTTGTAAATTAATTACTTGTAATTCCATTTCAAAATCTAAAGAATAAAAATATGCATGTTGCAACTTTCAGTTTAGTTCTATTTTGTATTTTCATCTGTTTCATTGGTGCAGAAAGTTGCCTTATGTTACATTGCTTTGTGTCGTAGATTTAATTCTAAAAAAAATCCTGCAAAACCTCACAGTTGGCTCTCAGCTGCCTCAGTATAACCTTGGTTTGTTTTCAATAATCCGTTAAATGCAGCCTGTAAAAATTAAAGTGCACAAAATGTTTATAAGCATGCCTGACAATGTGAAACTATCAAGATTTAGAGACTTAAGTTTGTCAGATTGTATTGTTGCTGTAATAGTGTTTATGGCAATGCAGTATTTATTAAAGCACATAAAAATGAAGTTCTCTAATTGGGGCAATTTATAAATGGTTAAATTAGAAGACAGTTTTTTTTCCTTTGTATTGATCTGCAAGCTAAGAGTCACTATCCTTAGACAGCTCTTCTCTTTTTTGCTCAGAGCTAATGTTCATATTAATATAATTTTACTTGCTTTACTATGGCAATGAGTGTTTTTTTTTTTTTTTCTACATCATTATAGAATGACAGCTTTGTTCCTGAATCAGCGAATCAACCCACAGTAATATAAAGCTGCACCAAAAAAAACAAAAAAACAAAAAACAAAAAAAAAAAAACACCAAATCCAAGAAACACCCCCTTTCCCTCAGTTCAGATAATAAAAATATGTCATTATGGAAATTACTGAAATACACAGAATCATAGAATGCTTAAGGTTGGAGGGGACCTCTCGACATCATTCCCCCAACCCCCCTGCACACACAGGGTCACCTAGAGCATGTGGCTCAGGACTGCGTCCAAGCGGGTTTGGAAGATCTCCAGAGAAGGAGACTCCACAACCTCTCTCGGCAACTTCTTCCAGTGCTCTGTCACACTCACTGTGAAGAAATTTTTCCTTAACTTCCTGTCACGATGATCTTTCTGTATCATCTGCCTCTTCTGTCTCATTTCTTTTCCTCCAACCTCTTGCCAATGTTTACTTGAAAACTACTATTGATAATTGCATGTTGGAGCAAGTTGGCCAGAGATACTATATAATCTCCATCCTCAGAGACTTTCAAGATCGAACTGGAAAAGTGCTGGTCCAACTGATAGCCCTCCTTTGAGTAGGAGATTGGTCTAGAGATCTCCAAAGGTCCCCTCCAATCTGAATTATTCTGCAGTTCCACAGTTCTGTAATTCTATGATTCTGTGAATTACTCAGCCAGGATATAATTTGAAGAACTTTTCTCCTGTTCTCCCACCCCTTCCCCAGATTCATTTACCAATTTTCTCACAAGGAAGGACTTGAACTGTTGCCGATGGGAAAATCTCAAGGAAAAAAATAACATAGAATCATAGCATCATAGAATGCTTAAGGTTGGAAGGGACCTCTAGAGATCATCTAATCCAACCCCCCTGCACATGCAGGGTCACCTAGAGCATGTGGCACAGGACTGCGTCCAAGCGGGTTTGGAAAATCTTCAGAGAAGGAGACTCCACAACCTCTCTGGACAGCCTGTTCCAGTGCTCTGTCACCCTCACTGTCAAGAATATTTTCCTTAACTTCCTGTGGAACTTTTGGTGTTTCAGTTCGTGGCCGCTTCCTCTAGTCCTATCAGCGGTCACCACTGAGAAGAGGCCAGCCCCATCCTCCCTCACTGCCTCCCTTGAGATACTTATAGACACTGATGAGGTCTCCTCTCAGCCTTCTCTTCTCCAGGCTGAACAGGCCCAGCTCTCTCAGCCTTTCCTCATAGGGCAGATGTTCCAGGCCCCTGATCATCC
>VZSV01000287.1:626540-636965 GCA_013398735.1 Nothocercus julius
CTTTTTTGAAGACTGGCATGACATTGGCTTTCTTCCAGTTTTCCTTCACCTCCCCCGTTCTCTAGTGCCTTTCAGAGATGATGGAGAGTGGCTTAGCGATGACATCCACCAGCTCCCGCAGCACTCTGGGGTGCATCCCATCAGGGCCCATGGATTTGTGGGTATCGAGTTTCCTTAGGTGCTCTCTGACCCAGTCCTCCTCAACCTGGGACAGGTCTTCCTCTCTCCAGGCTTCCGCTCTTGTTCCTGGGGCCTGGGACTCTAAAGGGCTGCCCGTGGTTAACACTGAAGGAAAGAAGGCGTTCAGCAACTCGGCTTTTTCTGTGTTTTTCAAAACAAGGGCACCCACCCCATTCACCAGCTGACCCACATTTTCCCTGATCTTCCTTTTGCTGTTAATGTATTTGAAGGAGTTTTTCTTGTTATTTTTAGTATGATTGTGTTCCAACCGTGCCTTAGCTTTCCATGTCGCTTCCCTGCATTCCCTGACAATGTTCCTGTATTTCTCCCAAAGGGTCTGTCCTTTTTTCCACATTCTGTACACTGCCTTCTTCTGATTGAGTATTGCCACAAGCTCCTTGTTCATCCATGCAGTCTCCTGCCCCCTCTGCCTGACTTCTTGCATACAGGGATGCACTGTTCCTGGGCATGGAGGAGGTGCTGCTTGAACACCAAACAGCTCTCTTGGGCCCCCCTACCTTCTAGAGCCCTAGCCCATGGGATGCTTCTGAGGAGGTCTCTGAAGAGGCCAAAGTTGGCCCTCCTGAAGTCCAGGGTTGCAAGGCTACTTACAGCCAAGCTCCCTCATCGTTGGATCCTGAACTCCACCAGATCACCAGATCACGGTAGTCGAGGCTACCCCCCACCTTCCCATCTCCAACAAGTCTCTCTCTATTTGTCACTACAAGGTCCAGTAGCCCACCTCTCCTCGTTGGCTCCTCCACAACCTGCATCAAAAAGTTATCATCCACGCACTGCAGGAACCTCCACATTAGGGATTTATCCAAACCATTGATAAATAAATAAATAAACAAACAAATCTTAACTAAATAATCTTCTCTGTTTCTAAACACAGCAACTTTCTAGATAAGCCTTTCTGCACATGTGGAAACCTGTGTATTCATATACAAGTTAGGCAGTCAGTTCATTGCAAAAGTATTCTTCTGCCTAGTTTATTGATTTTTTTACTGTGAACCATTCTAACAGCTTGTACTTCAAATAGGAATGAAAAGAATAGAGGGGATGAAGCTAACTCTCAAAGGATATTATCCAAATCAAATTCTCTGTGTTGTTATTATGCCAACACCCAACAGAAATCAAACTGCAAAGAGGTTACTGGCTCAGAACCTCTAATTTGCTCATCCACTGTAAAAGCTTCAACACTTGGCTTTGCCAAAATTTCAGTAATTCCAGGTTGCTGGACAGCTGACAATACACAAGATACTGTCAGATAACACTGTGGGTGGACCACTTGGGAGGTTATTCATTTGATGTAAATGGCTTGCCAATGTTCAATCATAAGCTTTAGCCACTTGGGGAGCATCTCCTGGCTTTCAGTTTGCTAAGCGGATGCCATAGGCACTGTGAGTTTATTAGCTGAATACCTTAAGCTGTCTATTCATCACAAGGGCAGTCTTTCTCAGGATTCTGGATAAGCATAAATTATCTGTGATTTTAATAGCATAGTCTGTGCAGTATTCCAGGTTACTGTCAAGGCAAAGTCCTGTGCTATGGTACAGGTTCCACTCTTATTGCATAATTGGCAGAGTTCAGGAACCCCTTTGACTTCTCAGTTGCTATTTTGAGGCATATTTCCTTCATCAGCTTTTGAGCAAACAAGTATATTTTCTTTCTAAGGAAGTTGTTTGTGCACCATATATTTGTTCTTGATTTTTAAGAACTGGCTTTGACTTGGTCAGCTGTCCCTTCCCCGCAGATGGAGATAGATGGGATATTAATGGTTTTAGACAAGAGATGTGCGCTTTTTGGTTGACTGTTATAACTCTAACATTGTTATGTTTCCAAATATAAGCTTTTCAGATATCTAGAAAACCTTTTCTTTACATCAAACAGTAGCAAGTTATTCCTTCTCAGACTCAAACATTTAACTGGCCAGTCTAACTTCTTTTCTAATGCTCTCTTTGGTGTTAGTAGCAGATTAAATTCAACTGAGTAGCTGCAACCTTCTTTCTATTATTTTACCCCACCTATTTTTTTTTTTTTTTAGTTCTTACAGCTCTTTGAAATAAGGTGTAGCCTGGGATAAAACAAAACAAGAACCTGTGCTCGACATTCTTATAAGATGCTATGTTCAAGAGCTGTTTGTGAGGACTTAATCTTCATGAGGTCATTGAACCTGGCTACTGCACTCAAGATGACCAGTATCGATGAGGACTTGCTGATATTCACCTAAAAATTGGCTGAGTGATGTCAGGATGCAGATTTCTTTTTCTTTTTTTTTTTTTTTCAGGATAATCACTAGTCAAAACTGTCTGTTTTTAATGCTTTTTTGTCTTATCTAAGATGATGAACTTGATGGTGAGAAGTAAGAATATGTGCCAGCTATGAATCTTTCATGTTTAAGACTAATAAGTTAACAGCTATGCTATGCGAAGCAATCTACTGAGTGGTTTTGAAAACCTTTTCTTAAAGGATATAACCAGGAAAAAAATGGAACCAAAATCAAATGCTTCCACATATTTCTTTGATGCCAAGGTGAAGGTTCAGAACATTAGATTTCCTAATATGAATATTTCATCAGACTTGAGAAAAAACAGCTACATTCAGGTTTGGTTCTAAACAAATTCTATTTTGCTATAATTTTGTGTATTATTTTGAGTATAAACAAATGCACATATATAAATATTTATTTAACATGCATGCATACATTTAATTTGCAAACTTTTTTTTCCCTGCTCTTTCTCCTAAGGACTACTGACCAATTTGGGTATAGCTGTGAACAGGCATGAACAACATAGTTTTTTATAACCCTACTTTCAGAGAAATTCTTTGTTGATCCAATTTTTCTAGATAGTCCTGAATTTGTCTACTGTTATTACACCCCTCTTTTCTTTAAAACTGCTTTTGTGTATGGGGCAGCCATTTGCCCTTAGATTATAAGAACTCATGAACTCACACTGGGTTCTTTTAAGAAACTTAAGATGTACAAGCTTAGACATGCATAGATTTACATATAAATACCACTTGAAGTTGCACATCCAGAGATCTTTGGAAAATGAATTGTGCCTTAAATAGTTTGTGCTTTTTATCACTCTGTAGAAGTGACTGTACTTTTAATACTAAAACATTTTCTGCTGTGAATTCCTTACTTCAATATACTGTAATAGAATGTACATATTGTAACTACATGTATTATCAACAGGCCATCAAAAGCACTGTCTTAAAAATAATTAGTTATGCATTACCTTTTTTTTTTATCTCACACTTTTAAATTGACCAGAAGCAGAAAACGATTGCCAGTGCCTTATAAGGAAGGAAAACACATTTTAGCATATTTTCTTGCCTACTTTTTATGTCTACTGAAATAGAAATAAGCAAGTATTGACTATTACTCTGTGAAGCCTGAGCACAAAGTATGTGTATGGAAAGGCATCAAGAATATTTCTCAAGATCTAAAAGGGCTGAATGAAAATTATTTTACATCTAAATATACCGCCTTCAACTGGCTATAATTTAAATGCTACCCTCTATCAGTGTTTCACTACATCAGTGCAAACGAAGACCATTTCTACACAAAATGGAATGGCTGTTCTGCAATTTGAAAATTGGCAGTCTGCTAGAATATATTAATCTTTGTCCATAGAAAAAGTCAGGAGCACAGATAAAATATGTTTTCATTATGTAATAAAATATTTTGAAAGATTCTGATTACTTCTTTATTCCCACTCACTTACCAAGCAATAAAATAAAGAATTTGTCTTCCTTTGGATTTTTGTTTAGTTGTTTGTTTGATTTATAGTGTCAGGTAATCATTAAGAGAGGTTCTTCTATGACTATTTGAAGTAAAGCACTTTTGACTGGTCTTGCTGTTAAATTTTAACTTTCAGTCATGATGTGAGCAGTATGAAATGAGTGGATCAGACAATGCAGGCATAAAAATCTGTTGTAGTTCATTTGAATGCTACTTGGAGAACTATCTTTCACTTAGAAAAGAATTAAGAACTGATTATAATTTTTTACTTAGACAACCTGTGCAATGGAAGGTGAAATTATGAGAATACTTTTTTTTTTTTTTTTTAATTCTGTATTTGAAAAGAAATTATCTTCACCTTTGGACATTATCTCCAGACTTTTTCAAAAATAAATTATCATCTGGTAAAAAGCTTTTATCTTCCTCTCTTTCATAGATCAGAAGTTAGAAGAAATGACTTGGGAACAACTAATTGCCTGCCAATAGCAATATAATTTGTAGTGCAATGTTTTTGGTTTAAAAAGAAAACAAACAAACAAGCAAACATCCAAAATAAAAAAAATGCTTATCTTTATGATAATAAAATAAGGAGCACTGAATTACAATTGAAGTAAAAGAAGAATATTGAAGAAACAGGAAGCAATTAAGGGAAGACAACAGCTTAATAAACAGACTGTATCATCAGAAATTTTTAAAATCTTTCCCCTGCTTCTGTGATAAAGATTGATAGGTTATAGATTTTGTTTTGTTTTGAGTCTTGGAAGACTGGGCTGCCTGACTGCACTTTTACAGAAGAATGGACAGACCGAGTAAAAAACACTCAGATCTTATTATGTGCATGAGTAGCCGGTTAATAATGGGTTAATGCACAGCTATTATGTATGAGAAAATACACTTAGACTCGTGGTGATTTCAGACAACCAAAAGCAACGTCCTGATTTGACTGCAGGAAGACAAAGCAAATCCAGAAATTCAGCAATGTAATCTGTGGCCTGATAATGGCTAAAAAAAACAAAGTGACACCAAGTAATTTGAACAAATGAAGCAATTTGTCCCTGGATAGGATTAGTCAATGATGACTAACTTCTGCAATACAAGATACATTAGATCTGACACAGATTGGATATTAATATGTTTTGGAAAGTATGAAGGAGATATTGACTAGGTAACTGGTCAGCACAGCTAATGTCATGTTTTTAAAGAAAAATAGAAAAATAGATGTAAATCTGCAAAGTTTTGTTTTATATTTTAATCATTTATTACCGTAGCTGTCAAACAGAAAAACAAACAAACAAACAAACGTAAGCATCTGTAGACAGAATTATTAGCAAATAGAGACTCTGGCGAGAGGTGGCGGGGAGAGCAGGGAGGAATGTAACTAGAGGAATAATCCAGGCTAATAGCTAAGAAAGCTAAGGAAACTTTATGAGAGAATGGAGAACCCTAAGTTCTGTAATGAAGCAGTCATTAGCTGGGGGAAGCTGCAGCAGAGTGGTTTGTTCAAAGGAGGGAAAGAAAATGTGCCGAGCTTGCTCAACCCATATCAATTTTCTTTTCCAACTCTCTCTTATATATATATATATATATATATATATATATATACATATATATATATATATTTGGTCATTCCAATTACTCTATCTTGTTGCAATGCATTTCACTTCACACAAAACACAAATTCATAATATGTACACATTTAATTTTATGTATCAGGCAAGTTGTGACAAGCTCTTCAAGTCATTAATAAATTTAAGGAGAAAATATGCTTTATATGTGTGTCTGCACCTTTTTAATAACAAAAAAAAAAAAAGGTACATAGGCTAATATAGATACTGTTTTTATTAGATAAAACTTTATGTGATAAAAAAATAAACTTGTAAAACCCAAAACAGGTACTGCTTTGTGGTTTTAGTATAAGTGTAAAAATAGAATGCAGCAAAAATATAATTGGTGCAAATACTAACACCTTTTTCTTAATACATTGATTTCTCAATAATTTTCCTAACCAAAATTTGGCCTTTCTCCAACCCCATTACTGATCTGCAAGTTAATGAACAGTTCAAACTATCTGCCAATGACAGAAATAAAAAAAAAACAAGTTACTGCAACAACATTTATTATATCACAGAAATCAGAAGATGCTACCTCTCCCACTCCACTTTGGTGTGAATATGTTTTGTAAAATCATCAAATCAGGATTAGTGGTTTTCTAGTACTTAAAACACATTTTTTTTTTTTTTTTTTTTTTAAAGAAAGAAAACATTGGATTAGATGATCTCTGGAGGTCCATTTTGTGGTGATTCTGTGATCCATCAACTTTCTGTTTTCACAGATGCTACACTTTCAATTGCCTATGACATACTGCAAGTGAAAGGCCTCATTTGACCCACTGAGAACTGTGATTTTCCTTGTTTTAGAGAGACTACAAAGCTGAGATGCATTCTGTGTTTTTGTCAGAAAATCCCCTTCAGGACTTAAGTACCCAAAGAAACTAAATAAAAAGAGATGCAGCAAATTCTGTTTTCAGGAGAGAGGAAGTTATTTAATGTTCAAAAGCATTATTTCACTGACAAAAAGACCTGGAAATCTCTTAGTTTTATCTTTTCTAGAGACATCTATTTATCTTTTCAACAGCCTACTTTTCTGATTGACTAATTTCATGCATAGTCTTCTAGGATAGTCTATGAGTTATTTAGGAATTCCTACTTGAGGAATATTTCAGGTTGCTGCCATTTTAATCATGGCAAAAAGATTTTTAAGATTCTCCAAATCTTGTGTCATATAATGCCATTGGAAAGTCTCTAAAATACTTCAGTTCTTAAAATAAAAGTGTTAACTTTAAAAAGAAAAAAGTTTTAGATTCAGAATTATCAAATGGAAAATGCTCAACTCCAAAGAAAATAAAATCAGTTATTCAAATGCTTCAAAACTGAGACCAATGCCTTGATGACACTTATGCTACATACATGTACATTTTTCAAATTCCTGTAAAACTTCTATTTGCATTCTGAAGAGTATTAATTCTTTTAATACTTTAAAATAATACCTAAAAGCCAACTTTTTTTTTTTTTTTTTTTTTTTTTTTTTTTTTTTTTCCATGACTACCTGAGTTTCAGCAACTTTTGCCTCCTAAAATCCATCTGGTTTGATTTAGTTACCAGGGATCCCTTCACTGTCATTGAAGATTGAGGAAAAGATAAGAAATCAGCAGAGAGTAGTTATTAGTTATCATCTTAGAAAATTGTCTTTTCTTAACTACTAGAACATGAACTTTATGGTCTATAACTCCCCAAATCATGGTGAGGGACAGATAGAGCACGTCCTTACAGCTCTTTCTTTGGCTAGTATCATGTGAAGCATTCACAGGAAACCTTGCAATATTAGTAACAAAAATATGATCTTGGTAGGTGTGTTGTGTAATTAACATGGTTCATGATATGACAGTTGCAAGATATAGGAATTTTGAAGGAGGTGTATTGCTTGCTTTTTAAGAATGTTGTCACAGAAAGCTATATGAGTGTAACCATATTTTATATAATAAAGCCTTTAGTTTAACACTGTCAATATAACAGAAATGCAAATGAAACTGAAACTACCTTTTAAGAAGAAACTACATACCCTATACAAGTTAGAAGTGGGGCCAGCAGCTGTTTGCCTTCACAAATCAAGATGATTGGTTTGGCAACAGTGGAGTCATCACCACTGAAGATTTTCAAGGAAAGCAAAGATATATGCATATCAAAGTGACTGATGTGTTCTGGGAGCAGCTAACACCGATTTCATGGCTGCTGCAGGGAGGGCAAGGCCCGCAGGCAGGGCAGAATCACTAAGGGCAGAATCAACAATGGCAGAATTTGAATGGCTAAGCCATATGCCCACTAAAACATAATATTTGCTCTAAGAGGCAGGAACATTGGCTAAAACTGCAGCAGACTTAGTGCCAAGATGTTATCTGTGTTCCACAGAATGCAGCAAAATTAGTTTTAAAAAAAAAAAAAAAAAAAGTGAAGCAGGCCATTGATATTGGCAGTTAGCTGCTCAGTTAAACCCCCTATGGCTTTATAACAAAACAGTTTTTTCAGGTACATCAGTAAGAATTTACATGTACAAACCTGAGTGTCCCGCACCACTTAGAAACCAGAGTTTGGATTCGGGTCACCTAAGCTGATGTGTATACACACCACCTAGATATTTAAGCTCCGCTCAGAGTCAATGCAAATCTAAACATTATCAGAAAAGCTTAAAATTAACTACTTATCCCATCAGGAAGCAGACTCCTATGTAAAGCCATCTGAACTTCAGAACCCAGGGCTTCCCAGTGCTCAGCCAGTGACCGAAACAAAAGTGTCTTCTGCCTTTGAAAATGCCAGGAAACCTTATTGGGGAACTAGCTGCCACTCCGGAAAGGAACAAGTATCTCCTAACTCTTACCTCATTTCTATTAACCCCTAGTAGATGTCTCCAACATCGTACAACATCTCAAGTGGTGTGAGGTGTCCATGTGTGGAGAACACAGGAAATGGCAAATGCCTTCATAGCAATGAAGAGGCCTCTGCAAGCTTTAAGAGGAGAATCAAGAATAAACTCATATATCTACACGTAGATGGTGGATGGATAAATGCTGGTATTTGAATCAGCAGCAGAATACAAGCCCCAACAATTCAGGCAGAGCAAAATTGTTCCTAGAGGTTGTTTAGGCACAGTATATCAAAGTAAATAGAAAAAGCAGATGCTCCTGAGACTTAACAAAGACATATTCTTCCACTTGAACAACAGTGTGTCTAAAAGTGTATGGAATATTTTTCGTCATAATGAAAATTACATCTTCGGGGATGGTGCAGCAGAAGGGAAATTGATGTTTTATGTTCCTGTTTCAGAACTCACATATATTTCTTAAAAGATAGTTATGTATTCAGATTGTCATAAACAAGCACGTTAATCTTAAATGTAAATAACAGTTTGGACCTACAGACTTGTTCTAACGTATCACTGTTCCATCCTGAATCCATGTCAAATAATTCAGTTTAATAACTTTCCTAAATCAAAAATAGTAACTATTTTTGTGAGATAATGTTGTTTTACTGAACTCAAGTGTATTGCTTTCATTCAGTAGGTAAACTATCTGTAAAATTATTGATTTATGAACATATCAACTTGAGCCTTTAAAAATCAAATAAAATCAGATCATAAATACAAAGGTAAAAATTTTTGCATGGCATAATTTCAGATGATATGATCCAAAATCTTCTTTATAATTCAAACTGAGCTGAAGCCATAGGTTTTTACAAGTATGAATTTTGGTTAATTATGTTTTTGCTTCTCTTAAATAGTAGTTCTTTGACAATTATTTTAATACTTACGACTAAGAGAAATGTTTTCCAAAATGAAGTTATTCTGAAAGATAGCCTCATGATGCAAACTTGAGTATTGTAAGTAGAGATCTGCAGGGTTTTACTTTTCTATGTTTTTCTATCAATAGGTTTCAGAGAAAAACACTTTAGCATGGTTCTGTTTTCCCAAATCTCTACCAGATAGCACCTTTTCTTTCCTGCTGTTTAGAGATGAAAAATCCTCTATCTTCTGTAAAATGAAAAGCTTAGTGAAACTTTGTGGATTTTAAAACAACCTATGCATTCTTTTACTGCACTTTCTTTATTCTGTTTTATCTCCTGCATGGATAATAATAAAATCTAATTCACACATTGTACCAAACAAGTAAAAAGACTGTCAGCCTCAAATAATCTTAGGAAATCATAACAACAGCCAGGCAGTCTTATTCAGCATACATAGAAGATGGATTGCTTTTGTGTGTATATTTCTTTTTTTTTTACTATTTTCTTTTTCAGTTTTCTTCAAGAAGTCTTCAAAATTCCTTTCAGCTTCAGCTGACAACATGCTAAACAAGTTGGCATATTATATTGGGATTAATTCTAAGCAGTATTTTTACTGAAATTTAGGGAGATAAATTAGTCGGTTAGGTTCTTTTGAAAGCCCTATCATTCCTTCCTGGATCATTGCCTGATTCAGTAAAGCTTAATTTTTCTATTCTTTCTTTTTTTTTTTTTTCTGGAGGGGACGAGTGGGGTGGGAACGGGCGGGGAGGAAGGGTGATGGAGGGGATGATTATTCCATAAAGTAGACCTATGTTTTCTAACTTTGTTTAAAGAAGAAAAGGGAATGATGCTCATACATCTCACTTCTCAGAATCCTTCTTCTAGAAGTTCAAACAGTGTACACTTTCTCATAACAATACAGACTGAAGGCAATTCAGTTATTGGGGAAGAACTTTAGCAAGGAAAGATGAGTATCCAGAATTTCAGTTCTTCTTTCCAGATTATTTATGCATACTCCATTAAGCAATCACTGTGCTAGAACGAAAAAAAAAATAAAAAAAAAAGAGAGAGAGAGAAAAAGAGAGGGAGAGAAAGAGAGAGAAAGAGAGAGAGAGAGAAAGAGAGAGAGAGAGAAAGAGAGAGAGAGAAAGAGAGAGAGAG
>VZSV01000288.1:6643-23587 GCA_013398735.1 Nothocercus julius
GTCTTAGGGTCTCCCCATGGGTCGCAGGAACTCCCTCTGGGGAAGGGCAGGGGGGTCCCAGGGTCTCGCTATGGGTTGCAGGGTGTCGCTATGGGTCCCAGGGCGCCCTCTGGGTGGCATTTGCGGGGGGAGGGGGTGCGGCTCCCCCCGCCCTGGGGAATCTGTCACCTCGGCCGGACACTTGTCCCGGCGCCGGGGACAAAGTGGCCGCCGCGGGGAGGGAATGGGGGGAGGCTGGAACTTGGCTGCCGGCCCCGGCCCCACGGCGCCGCCCCCCCCAGCAGCCGCCCACGGCGGGGGGAGCTGTCAGCCCCCTCCGGCTGCCGCTGGACGATGCCCAGGGGCCCAGGCGCCCAGGGCCGGCCCAATCCCCCCACCACCCACCCCTCTGCCGCCAGGGGTCCAGGCGTCTGGGGTCCCCCGCTGCACCCCACACGTTCCCAGACCTGCTCGGGACCCAGGCGTCCGGACAGATCCCCTGCCCCCCCTCCACCCCATAGCCCCGCACTTGGCACAGGGGGTCCATGCGTCCGGGCGAGGCCGCGTTAATCCCCCGCCCCCAGAGCCCCCTAATCCGGGCGGATTTTGTGCGGGTGGAACCAGCCCGGATGCCTGGGCCCCCTTTCGGGGGGGGAAGCTGTAGCGGGGGGGCCCGGGCGCCTGGGCCCCTCTCAGGGTTCAGCGGGGTCGTGTGAGGAGAGATAGAGCCCGCCCGGATGCCTGGGCCCCCGGGTGCGGGGGGCGGGGGGTGCCCAGTCCCGGTGCGTTATTGGCCGCCCCCTGCCCAGGAATGTGCCCGGGGGAGGGCGGGGGGCGGTGCAGGGCCCCATAAAGGCGCTGTGGGGCCGGGGCAGCCGTGGGTGCTGGGACAGGGGGTGCGAGAGCGGGTGGGTATGGGGTGCCACTATGGGGGCTATGGGAGTTTGGGGACTATAGGGGTGTGGGGGGTCCCAGAGCTCTGGTGACTCTGGGAGTCTAGGGGGGGTTCTGGGGAAGCTATGAGAGTCATAGAATTATGGAAACATTAAGGTTGAAAGGGATCTTTAGAGAACATCTAAGTCAAGGCCCCTGCACACACAGGGCCACCTAGAACATGTGGCTCAGGACTGCATCCAAGCGGGTTTGGAAGATCTCCAGAGAAGGAGATTCCACAACCTCTCTGGGCAGCCTGTGCCAGGGCTCTGTCACCCTCACTGGCAAGACATTTTTCCTTAAGTTCCTGTGGAACTTTTGATGCTTCAGTTTGTGGCCGTTTCCTCTAGTTCTATCGGTGGCCACCACTGAAAAGAGACCGGCCACATCCTCCTCCTCACTGCCTCCCTTGGGGTCCTTATAGACACTGCTCAGGTCTCCTCTCAGCCTTCTCTTCTCCAGGCTGAACAGGCCCAGCTCTCTCAGCCTTNGGGGGGACATGGGGGTCTGGGGGCTATGGGGCTGCTATGGAGTTCTGGGGGCAGATAATGTGGGTCTGTGGGCTATGGGGTGTCTGGGAGCTGTGGTGGTTTGGGGTTGGTATGGGTGTTCTGGGGACTATGGGGAGTCTGGGGGGTCAAATCTGGGTGTGTGGGGGGCTTTGGGTCTGCTATGGGGCAGCTGTGGGGGTCTGGTGTGCATATGGGGTGGGTCTGGAGGGGGAGATATGGAAGGATGGGAGTACATGGGAGATCTGAGGGCTATGGGGCACCCATGGGGATCTGGGAGGATATTGAGGGGTCCGTGGGACAGCTATAAGGGTCTGGGAGCCCTGGGGTGGCCATGTAGTCTGGATGGGTCTGGAGATTATGGGGTGATTTGAGGGGGATGTGGCTTTGGGGAGGGGGCTATCGGGCAGCCAAGGTGCAAAGTCAGGGACCCCTAAACCCCCATGGCTGCCTCCCAGATCCAGTCTATTCCCACACGAGACTCAGAGACACAGGTGAGGGGCTGGGCGGCTGTTTGTGGCTGAAATGGGCGTTTCGGGGGTCTGTCTGGGGCATTTGGGGAGAGGTTGACCTTGATATCTTGGGAGGGTCAAGGTCAGCGATTTTGGGCTTGATCTTGGCATTTTGGGGGCTCAGTTTTCCATTCCTCAAGATCAACCTGGGTCAGTATTTTTGGAGAGGTTGATCTCAACCTTTTTGAGTCAATCTCAAAGGTTTTGGGTTGATCTTGGTATTCTTCAAGGTCAGCCTGGGTTATTTTTGGGCATCCTCCCCAAACAAACGTTCTGGGGGTTCGATCTCAACATTTTAGGGGTTGATTTGGCATTTTGGGGGGACTGATCTGGGTTGGGTTTTGGGGGATTGAACTTGCCATTTTTGGGGTGATCTTGGGATGATTGGGGGGTCAAACTTACTGTTTTGGGGGGTTGATATACATTGGAGTTTGGGGCTCGATCTTGTGGTTTTGGGGGGACTCAGTAGTGGAATTTTGGGGGTTGATCTGTATTGGGTTTTGGGCGGTTGATCTTGCTGTTTTGGAGTTCTATCTTGAGATGACCTGGTGATCAAAGTTACCATTTTGGGGGATGGGTCAATATGCATGGGGGTTTTGGAGGGGGTGATCTTTGGATTTTGGAGGGTCAGTGTTGGCATTTTTGGGGTCCATCCAGGTTGGGTTTTGGGCAGTTGATCTTGGCTTTTTTGGAGTTGATCTTGCCCTTCCCGGGTGGGTTTTGGGGCACAGATGGGCTCTTTGGGAGCAGTTTGGAGGGGGTACTGTCTGCCTATCCGCTGATGTGCTGATGCCACGGGGCAGCAGCATGGGCGACGCAGCGCTGGCCGAGTTCGGGGCAGCTGCCCCTTTCCTGCGCAAGTCAGAGCAAGAGCGACTAGAGGCACAGACACGACCCTTTGACCTGCGTGCCGACTGCTTCGTCCCTGACGAGCGTCATGAGTTCGTGCGGGGTCGCGTGGTGGCCCGCGATGGTGCCACAGTTACTGTCCAGACTGAGCACGGCCAGGTGGGGATGCCCGGGGGGGACATTGTGGCATGGGGAAGCCATGGAATGCAATGCGGTGGTGACACCAAGGAGCATTGGGGTGGTGGGACTGGGAGCATTGTGGTGGTGGTAACTGGAAGCACTGAGAGGACTCCCCCTGCTGACTCTGCCCTTTTGTTGTCTCCCCTGCAGACTGTGACTGTGAAGGAGGCCGATGTCCACCAGCAGAACCCGCCCAAGTTTGACAAGATTGAGGACATGGCCATGCTCACGTTCCTGCACGAGCCTGCCGTCCTCTACAACCTCAAGGAGCGCTACGCAGCCTGGATGATCTATGTGAGCCCCAGGAGGGTGCCTAGAACTGGGGGGAGTGGGACCTTCCCAGGACTCCTTGGGGCACCTAGAGCTGGGGATTCTGTCCCTAGAACCCTTGGGGCACCTAAAACCTTCCCTACAGCCCTTGGGACACCTGAAACTGGGTGACCTTCCCCAAGCTCCTTTGGGCATCTAGGATACCTCTTCTTCCTTGACCAATGGGGCATCTCGAGCAGGGATGTCTCCTCCTTGATACCTCCTCCTTGATAGCTCAAGGACGAGGCAGGGCCCATGACACACTCTTGGCTTGCCCTTTTCCCCTCCCCCTAGACCTACTCGGGGCTCTTCTGTGTCACGGTGAACCCCTACAAGTGGCTCCCCGTGTACAACGCTGAGGTGGTGGCTGCCTACCGGGGTAAGAAACGCAGCGAGGCCCCACCCCACATTTTCTCCATCTCCGACAACGCCTACCAGAATATGCTCACAGGTAGGCCCCGCCCCCAGTGGTTCCTCTCCCTTGTGGCTCAATCCCCGGAGCTCCCAAGAAGCCCGTTGATTCCATCCTCACACTTGCTCTCTCCCTACTTCTCACCCCACAGATCGGGAGAACCAGTCCATCCTCATCACGTGAGTCCTCTCCCCCGGGGCAATCGTTGCCCCAAGGTGGGGTGGGAGGAGCTGCCCTCTAAGCCCTGCCCCTCACTCATGCCCTGCCCACCCTCCCCACAGCGGCGAATCCGGGGCAGGCAAGACAGTGAACACCAAGCGTGTCATCCAGTACTTTGCCAGCATTGCTGCCATCGGTGACCGCAAGAAGGAGGCGGCCAATAGCAGCAAGGTGAGGGTTCCGAGGGAGCGGGGTCTGGCTGAGTGGGGCAAGGAGGAGAGCAGAGCCACATCATCTCCACCCCACTTTTCCCTGCCAGGGCACCCTGGAGGACCAGATCATCCAGGCCAACCCAGCCCTGGAGGCCTTTGGCAACGCCAAGACCGTGCGCAACGACAACTCGTCACGCTTTGTGAGTGGAGGAGCGGGGCTAGTGGCAGGGCAGAGCCTGATGGGGCTGGGGAAGGGGCCTCACCTCCTCTTCCCCCACCCTGGACAGGGCAAGTTCATTCGCATTCACTTCGGGGCCACTGGGAAGCTGGCGTCAGCTGACATTGAGACCTGTGAGTGCGGCCGTCTTTGGTCTTTCTCCATTTTCTCATCCCACCATCCAAATTCTTGTCCCACCATCCATCCATTCCACCCACCCCTCCACCACCCCACCCTTCTGTCCATTCTCCTGCCCTTCCATCCCCTCGGTTCTCCAACCCATCTCGCCTTCTGCAGACCTCCTGGAGAAGTCCCGTGTCATCTTCCAGCTCAAGGCCGAGAGGAACTACCATATCTTCTACCAGATCCTCTCAAACAAGAAGCCTGAGCTTCTAGGTGAGTGGGGCCACGAGGACAGACCTTCACCACAGGGACATGCAGGACCACTCGGTCCCAGATGCCCACCCTAAACTGTCTCCTTCTCTCCTCCCCACCGCATGCTGCGGAGCAGAGACATTGCTCATCACCAACAACCCCTATGACTACAGCTACGTCTCCCAAGGGGAGGTGACTGTGGCCTCCATTGATGACTCAGAGGAGCTCATGGCCACCGACGTGAGCAGGGGTTTCTGGGGTAGAGGGATGGATGGAGAAGTCCTTGGGGGCATGGAGGAGTCCTTGGATGGATGGATGAATGGATGCACGGATGCACGGATGGATGGCTGGATGGATGGATGGATGGATGACACGATGGATGGATAGAGGACTCCATGGAAGGCTGGATGACTCTGTGGAGAGATGGTTGGAAAAGGGGATGGCCAGGCCTTTGCCCAGTCCCATGACCTGCCCCACAGAGTGCTTTCGACGTGCTGGGCTTCACAGCAGAGGAGAAGGCTGGCGTCTACAAACTGACAGGTGCCATCATGCACTTCGGCAACATGAAGTTCAAGCAGAAGCAGCGGGAGGAGCAGGCGGAGCCTGATGGAACTGAAGGTGGGGCCTTGGTTGGGGGAATCTGGGGGGATCTCAGTGGCACCTTGGTGACACCTGAGCACTTCTCTCCCCACTGCCGCAGATGCAGACAAGTCGGCCTATTTGATGGGCCTCAACTCGGCTGACCTCCTCAAGGGGCTCTGCCACCCCCGGGTCAAGGTGGGCAACGAGTACGTCACCAAGGGACAAAATGTCCAGCAGGTGAGAGCAGCCCCCCCACCTGTACCTCCTGCTCTCCAGTCTCCTCCCTCCTCATCCTCATCCCGTCCTCCACCTCATGGGCTCCTCTCAGGTGTACTACTCCATCGGGGCGCTGGCCAAGGCCGTCTATGAGAAGATGTTCAACTGGATGGTGGTGAGGATCAACAATTCACTGGAAACCAAGCAGCCTCGGCAGTACTTCATCGGTGTGCTGGACATCGCTGGCTTCGAAATCTTTGACGTGAGGGGCTGCAGGGTCCTGTAGGGAGGGAGCGGACCCTCTTGGGTGTCCACTTGAACCTGGTGGTCCCATTGGCCATTACTTGGCCTCCGCTGAGTGTCTAGTTCACCACAACAGTCCTATTGGGTCTTAACATGACCCTATTCAGTGCTGTGTTGACCCCACTGGGTGCCCAGTTGATCCTGTTGATCCCATTGGTCATTACTTGGCCTCTGTTGGTTATCTAGCTGACCATATTGGGTGCCCAGTTGATCCTATTGATCTCACTGGTCATTACTTAGCCTCTTTTGGGTGTCTAATTGATCCCGTCAGGTGTCCAGTTGACCCCAGTGGTTCTATTGGGTCTTAACTTGACCTCACTGGGTTTTGTGTTGATCTCGCTGGGTGTCCAGTTGACCCTGTTGATCTCATTGGTCATTATTTGGCCTATGTAGGATGTCCAGCTGACCCCAGTGATCCTATTGGGTCTTATCTTGAACCCTTTGGGTGTTGTGTTGACCTCATTAGGTGTCTAATTGAACTTGTTGATTCCATTGGTCATTACTTGGCCTCCATTAGGAGGCCAATTGACCTTGCTGGGTTTCCGGTTGACCTTGTCCATCACATTGAGCATGATGTCCCCCCCATTTTCACCCACAGTTCAACAGCTTTGAGCAGCTCTGCATCAACTTCACCAATGAGAAGCTGCAGCAGTTCTTCAACCACCACATGTTCGTGCTGGAGCAGGAGGAGTATAAGAAGGAGGGTATCGAGTGGGAGTTCATTGACTTCGGCATGGACCTCCAGGCCTGCATCGACCTCATCGAGAAGGTACCTACACTCCTTGAGGTCTTCTGGAGAAGGCCCTTCAAGATGGGACTCACCAGAGACCCCAAGGGTACCTGGTTGGGTCCTGGTGGATCCCCTCCATGACCAGTGATGTTCTCCATTGCCCAGCCCATGGGCATTATGTCCATCTTGGAGGAGGAGTGCATGTTCCCCAAGGCCTCAGACATGACCTTCAAGGCAAAGCTCTACGACAACCACCTGGGCAAGTCGGCCAACTTCGGCAAGCCCCGCAACGTGAAGGGCAAGCCCGAGGCCCACTTCTCGCTGGTCCACTATGCCGGCACAGTGGACTACAACATCTTGGGCTGGTTGGAGAAGAACAAGGATCCCCTTAATGAGACAGTGGTGGGGCTCTACCAGAAGTCAGCTCTCAAGCTCCTGGCCAGTCTCTTCTCCAACTACGCAAGCACTGATACTGGTGGGTGGATGGAGATGGGGATCAGTGGTGAGGGGGCTGGAGAAGGATGGGAAGAGGGTAGAGAGATTGAAGATTGAGGAGATAGGGCTGATTGGATGGAGACATGGATGGCTAGATCCCTCTGACCTCCCTCTTCTCCCCCAGGAGGTGACAGCAGCAAGGGGAAAGGTGCCAAGAAGAAAGGTTCCTCCTTCCAGACTGTCTCAGCCCTTCACCGGGTAAGGATGAACCCCACCGTGAGGCAAGAACATCCCATCGGACATGGGGTCGAGCCCGGTGGCTCCTCCCATAGTCGGGATTGGCTCAACCCCCCATCTCCTCCTCCAGGAAAACCTCAACAAGCTGATGACCAATCTCAAGACCACCCATCCCCACTTTGTCCGTTGCCTCATCCCCAACGAGCGCAAAGCACCTGGTGAGAGGAGGGAGGGCCTGTCTGGGTTAGGGGGCAGAGCCTGGGGTTCTGACCTTCCAAACTGATCCCCTTGTCCTCATCCGATCCCTCAGGCGTGATGGACAATCCCTTGGTGATGCACCAGCTCCGCTGCAATGGGGTGCTTGAGGGCATTCGCATCTGTCGCAAGGGCTTCCCCAACCGTATCCTCTATGGAGACTTCCGCCAGCGGTGAGGGGGTGGGGCCTCAGAGGTTGAGGGGAGGCCAGGGTGGGTGGGGCTCACAGTGGGCCTCTCCCACTTTGGCAGCTACCGCATCCTGAATCCCGCAGCCATCCCTGAGGGGCAGTTCATTGACAGCCGCAAGGGAGCTGAGAAGCTCCTGGGCTCCCTCGACATCGATCACAACCAGTACAAGTTCGGGCACACCAAGGTGAGGGGGGCAGAGCCCACGAGAACAGTGGTAGGGGCCTGTGGGGGTGGGTGGGAGGAGCAGAATGAAACAGCAAAGGGGTTCTCCAAGCCAAGCCGGTGGGACCTGGTGTGGGGGTCCCCATCATCTTTCCACCTACAGACCCATCCCTCCATCCACCCATCCATTGAGTTGGAGAGTCTTTACTTGGTTTGATTGGATTTAGTTGGAGAGTCTTTACTTGATTAAGTTGAGTTGGATTTAGTTGGGGAGTCTCCACTTGGTTGCATTGAGCTGGGTTGAGTTGGAGAGTCTCCACTTGATTGGGTTGGGCTGAGTTGGAGAGTACCCGGTTGACCTCCACCAACCAACCCAACTCTCCATCTCTCCAACCCTCCATCCATCTCCTCACTCCATGGTCCACCCACCATCCCCTTCCCTCTGCCAGGTCTTCTTCAAGGCTGGACTTCTGGGCCACCTGGAGGAGATGAGGGACGAGCGCCTCTCCCGAATCATCACCCGCATCCAGGCCCAAGCCCGAGGCCAGCTCATGCGCATCGAATTCAAGAAGATCCTGGAGCGCCGGTGAGGTGGCGAAGGAGCTCCTGGTCTATGGGGCCAGGCATGTGGCACGGCAGCAGCTCCGTGTCTCCTTACTGTTCCCAGGGACGCGCTGCTGGTGATCCAGTGGAACATCCGGGCCTTCATGGGGGTGAAGAACTGGCCCTGGATGAAGCTCTACTTCAAGATCAAGCCCCTGCTGAAGAGCGCTGAGACCGAGAAGGAGATGCAGGTGGGATGCAGTTGTCCCTTGGAGGACCTGGAACAGGGACGGGGTGAGGATGAGGATGAATGGCGTCAGACGGATGCCACTATGTTGGGTTTGGTGTCTGGCACAGACAATGAAGGAGGAGTTTGGGCGCCTAAAGGAAGCCCTGGAGAAGTCGGAAACACGGCGGAAGGAGCTGGAGGAGAAGATGGTCTCCATGTTGCAGGAGAAGAACGATCTGCAGCTGCAAGTGCAGGCAGTAAGTGGAACTTCCTCTGCTCCTCGCCTTGTCCACGGGTGACGGCAGTGGGGAGTGATGGCTCCCAACACTCCCTCCTGTCCCCCTACAGGAGCAGGACAACCTCAATGATGCTGAAGAGCGCTGTGACCAGCTGATCAAGAACAAGATCCAGCTGGAGGCCAAGGTGAAGGAGCTCACAGAACGCCTGGAGGATGAGGAGGAGATGAATGCCGAGCTGACGGCCAAGAAAAGGAAGCTAGAAGATGAATGCTCAGAGCTCAAGAAGGACATCGATGACCTGGAGCTAACACTGGCCAAAGTGGAGAAGGAGAAGCACGCCACAGAGAACAAGGTGGGGAACTTCAATCCAGGTCCATGGGGACTTGGATCAACGAAGCCTCTTTGGATTGGGTTGGGAAGACCCAAGCCTGGTTGGTGACTCATGTCCTCATTGGCTTGGCCAAGAGGAAGAGCATCCCCTGTCTCTGATCTCCTTCGGGCATGAGCTGATGGCCTTATGGGCTTGACCTCCCCGTACAGGTGAAGAACCTTACAGAGGAAATGGCTGGGCTGGACGAGATCATCGCCAAGCTGACAAAGGAGAAGAAGGCCCTGCAGGAGGCTCACCAGCAAGCGCTGGACGACCTGCAGGTGGAAGAAGACAAGGTCAACACCTTGTCCAAGGCCAAAGTGAAGCTGGAGCAGCAGGCGGATGACGTGAGTATGGGCTGATCTTACCACAAGCCCTGCTTTAGCCACTGAGATGACAAAGGCATATGACTTCACCCCATCTTTCTCCTCTAGCTTGAAGGGTCCCTGGAGCAGGAGAAAAAGATGCGGATGGACCTGGAACGGGCCAAGCGCAAGCTGGAAGGTGACTTGAAGCTCACCCAGGAGAACATCATGGACTTGGAGAATGACAAGCAGCAGCTGGAGGAGAAGCTCAAGAAGTGAGGCCAGACCTTCCTCCCCAGGTGGACACAGCCCAAGGTCAAAGATGGAGCCATTAGGTCTCTGCCATTCTCTCTGCAGGAAAGATTTTGAGATCAACCAGCAGAACAGCAAGATTGAGGATGAGCAAGCGCTGGCCCTGCAGCTCCAGAAGAAGCTGAAGGAGCTGCAGGTGAGGACCCACCTCCAGCCCCAGAAACCATCTTGGCCAGGGCCTAGGAGGAGAGACCTGCCCCAGAGCACATCCTACCATGTCTAGACCCAAACGAGAGTCAGGATCTGAGTTGGGGAGTCTCCAGCTGGTTGGTTTGAGTTGCGTCGGTTTGAGTTGGGTCCAATTGGATTGGGTTGAGTTGGGGAGTCTCCACTTGTTTGGGTTGATTTGGGTTGAGCTGGGTTCATTTGAGTTGGGTAGGCTCCTGTTGGGTTGGTTGGGTTGAGTTAGGGAGTCTCCAGTTGGTTGGGTTGGGTACAGTCCAGTCTGCTGATGTCATGTCTATGTCTGGAGCGCAGGCACGCATTGAGGAACTGGAGGAGGAGCTGGAGGCAGAGCGCACAGGCCGGGCCAAGGTGGAGAAGCTGCGCTCAGAGCTCTCGCGGGAGCTAGAGGAGATCAGTGAGCGGCTGGAGGAGGCTGGTGGCGCCACCTCAGTGCAGCTGGAGCTCAACAAGAAGCGGGAGGCTGAATTCCAGAAGATGCGTCGCGACCTGGAGGAGGCCACACTGCAGCATGAGGCCACAGCGGCTGCCCTGCGCAAGAAGCACGCGGACAGCGTGGCTGAGCTGGGCGAGCAGATTGACAACCTGCAGCGTGTCAAGCAAAAACTGGAGAAGGAAAAGAGCGAGCTCAAGCTGGAGCTTGACGATGTCAGCTCAAGCATGGAACAGCTCGTCAAGGCCAAGGTGAGTGGTAAGGCTGGAGTGGCTGGAGGACAGGACCCTCCTTTCCAGCTCAGACCTCTTGGTCTTCATGGTCTCCTTGTCCCCTTCCTGCCCTGCTTGGCTCTGCCAGGTGGGCATGGAGAAGTTGTGCCGTACGCTGGAGGACCAGGCGTCTGAGCACCGGGCCAAGCTGGAGGAGATGCAACGAGCCCTCAATGACACCAGCACTCAGCGGGCCAAGCTCCAGACCGAGAATGGTGGGAGCCTCATCCCACAGCCCCCCCTCTCCCTCCCACTTGCCCCCCAGGCCCTCAAGCCCTGCCTTACCTCCACAGGAGAGCTGTCCCGCCAGCTGGAGGAGAAGGAGGCCCTCGTCTCACAGCTCACACGAGGCAAGCAGTCCTACACCCAGCAGATGGAGGACCTGAAGAGGCAGATGGAGGAAGAGGCCAAGGTGAGGCTGTGTTGATCTCATGGCAGTTGGGTTGATCTCGTTGCAGTTGACTAGGTTTCATGGAAGTTGGCTTGTTCTCTTGGTGGTTGGGTTGATCTCATCGTTGGGTTCATTTCATTGTTGTTGGGTTGGTCAGTCTGAAGGGGGTTGGGGTGACCTGAGGAGGCCAGCACCACCATCTACGGAGTCAGACGATGCTGAGTCGGGCCTGGGTGACCCATTTCACCAGTGCTGACCTTACCAAATCTGTCCCAGGCGAAGAACGCGCTGGCCCATGCACTGCAGTCAGCCCGGCACGACTGCGACCTGCTGCGGGAGCAGTACGAGGAGGAGATGGAGGCCAAAGCCGAGCTCCAGCGCTCCCTCTCCAAGGCCAACTCAGAGGTGGCCCAGTGGAGGACCAAGTACGAGACCGATGCCATCCAGCGCACCGAGGAGCTGGAGGAGGCCAAGTGAGACATCTCCTGTGGGCTCCCCTCAGGGTGCTGGGGCTTCTCCCTGCTAGGTAGACTTCCAGGTGGGCACTCAGAAGCCTCTTTTGGGTAGAGCAACCTAGAACATCCAGCACACTCATGGGCCCCACCACTACCTTGTTGTTTATTGCCCTTGTGTGTGGAGCAACCAGGCTTAGGGAGTGAGAGAAAGTCCAGGTGATGGGCAGGTCCTCAGGTGGGTTCTTCCCTCCCATCATCAGGAAGAAGCTGGCGCAGCGCCTACAGGAGGCCGAGGAGGCAGTGGAGGCGGTGAACGCCAAGTGCTCCTCGCTAGAGAAGACCAAGCACCGTCTGCAGAACGAGATCGAGGACCTGATGGTGGACCTGGAGCGCTCCAATGCAGCTGCTGCCGCCCTTGACAAGAAGCAGAGGAACTTTGACAAGGTAATATAGGAGACCCGGGACAAGATGGTGTGGTGGGACGAGGTGGGGGAGGCGGAGGATGCTGACTGCTTGGTGGTGTCCTCCCCCACAACATCCAGATCCTGTCAGAGTGGAAGCAGAAATTCGAGGAGTCACAGACAGAGCTGGAGGCCTCACAGAAGGAAGCCCGTGCCCTCAGTACTGAGCTCTTCAAGCTCAAGAATGCCTACGAGGAGGCCCTGGAGCATCTGGAGACCTTCAAGCGGGAGAACAAGAACCTCCAAGGTGAGAGTGGGGGGGATGTGGACGTCCCCATGGCTCTCTATGTCCCTCCTTGGACCCCTGATGGGTTCTTGCCTCCACAGAGGAGATCTCGGACCTGACGGAGCAGCTGGGTGCCAGCCACAAGACCATCCATGAGCTAGAGAAGGTCAGGAAACAGCTGGATGCCGAGAAGTTGGATCTTCAAGCGGCTCTGGAGGAAGCTGAGGTGCTGCATCCCCCATGTCTTCCTATGTCACATCCCTTCATGTCTTTCCCTGCTCCTCACAGTCCTTCTGTCCTCTCCAGGCCTCACTGGAGCACGAAGAGGGGAAGATCCTGCGGGCCCAGCTGGAGTTCAACCAGGTCAAGGCAGACTACGAGCGCAAGCTGGCTGAGAAGGACGAGGAGATGGAGCAGGCCAAGAGGAACCACCTGCGGGTGGTGGACTCGCTGCAGACCTCCCTGGATGCCGAGACGCGGAGCCGCAACGAGGCACTGCGACTGAAGAAGAAGATGGAGGGTGACCTCAATGAGATGGAGATTCAGCTGAGCCACGCAAACCGCCTGGCTGCTGAGGCCCAGAAGCAAGTGAAGACCTTGCAGGGTAACCTCAAGGTATTTCCTGGTCTCCTCCAGACATTCTCCACCTCTGTGTTGGGTCCATGGGGCTGGTCATGGGGCCGTATCCATCCCATTGACTGACATCCAGCCGGTCTGGTCTTGCAGGACACTCAGCTGCAGCTGGATGATGTGGTGAGGGCCAACGAGGACCTAAAGGAGAACATCGCCATCGTGGAGAGGCGTAACAACTTGCTGCAGGCAGAGCTGGAGGAGCTGCGGGCTGTGGTGGAGCAGACAGAGCGGGCCCGGAAGTTGGCTGAGCAGGAGCTCATTGAGGCCAGCGAGCGTGTCCAGCTCCTCCACTCACAGGTGAGATGTAGAGGCCTCCCAGGAGGGACCTCAGCCCTGGCCACAGTTGCTCAACCCTTCCAAGGGCAGAGAACAGGCCTTGAGTGACCTAGAACCTTCATCTAGGAATGTTTGGGTCCTGTGGGGATGGGGGCTCCATCCAGGTCCCTCTCCTGGTGCCTCAGAGCAGAATGGAGATGGGCCAGGAGTCTGGGGACCGTGTCCTGAGCTCTTCCTCCCCACTCTAGAACACCAGCCTCATCAACCAGAAGAAGAAGATGGAGGCGGACATCGCCCAACTGCAGACAGAGGTGGAGGAGGCCTTGCAGGAGTGCCACAATGCCGAGGAGAAGGCCAAGAAGGCTATCACCGATGTGAGTTGGACTTCGGCAGGTTCTCAGCTGTTGAGCAACCTAGAGCACTCTCTACCAACCTTCTGCCCATAGACTGGTCATGGCCACCTGGACCATCACCCACTGCTGTCCTTGGTCCTCCTGGGTCGCTGTGTCACTCCCTGTCCCCCCTGTCCCCATGCAGGCAGCCATGATGGCGGAGGAGCTGAAAAAGGAGCAGGACACAAGTGCCCACCTAGAGCGCATGAAGAAGAACATGGAACAGACCATCAAGGACCTGCAGTTACGACTGGACGAGGCCGAGCAGCTGGCCCTCAAGGGCGGCAAGAAGCAGCTACAGAAGCTGGAGGCCCGTGTGCGGGAGCTGGAAAATGAGCTTGAGGCCGAGCAGAAGCGCAATGCTGAGAGCGTCAAGGGCCTGCGCAAGTCAGAGCGGCGCATCAAGGAGCTCAGCTACCAGGTGAGGGAGCCGCTGTTGCCACCACAGGATCATAGAGTGACCTAGAACACAGACAATATCGTGGCTTTAGGGAGTCTGCGTGGCCTGGAACATTACCTAGGGTTGTAGCATGACCTCAAATATGCTTGAGCTCATGGCCATGAGCACACAAGCAACTGAGAACATCTCTCATTGCCATGGTGGGACCTAGAATGTGATTGGCCTGGTAGTCATAAGCACATGAGCCTCCTAGAACATAATCTGTTGCCATAGTGTGACCTAGAACATGCTTGACTTGGTAACCAGAGAGATGTGAGTGACCAAGAACAATTCTCACAGCCACAGAGTGCCTTACAACATAGTTGATCTGGTGACAATTGGCACATGAGCCACCTACATCACCCACTACCATAGAGTGACCTAGAACTTGGCTGATCTGATGGCTGTGGGTGGCGCGTCTAGACCCCAGCGGCCATCTTACCATCTGCCCCACGCTGGTGCAGGCGGAGGAGGACCGCAAGAACCTGCTGCGACTGCAGGACCTGGTGGACAAGCTGCAGCTGAAGGTCAAGGCCTACAAGCGCCAGGCAGAGGAGGCGGTGAGGCATCATGTCGGCTCAGTGTGGGCAGGAGGGACCTGCCTGGAGAATGGGCAGGAACAGGGCACTGGGGAGGTGGGCGTGGAGGAAATGGTGGTGGATGGACACACAGGTGGTTGGGTGGGTGGTGGGATGGATGGAAGGGGCGGTAAATGGAGAAGATGTAGGAGGGGTTGGGGAGCAGCCAAATTGGGTAGTTGGGTTGATGGAGGAGGTGCTGGGTTGGGTAGTTGGGTTGGTGGAGGAGGTGCTGGGTTCAGTAGAGGAGGAGGTGGTGCTGGAGATGGAGATAGGGGAGGAGGAGATGGAGGAGAAGGTCATGGGGATGGGAATGGGGAAGAAGGAGAAGGAGCTGGAGGTGGATGTTGGAGGAAGGAGATGATGGCGAAGGAGGATGATGGACATCAAGAGATGATGGAGATGGAGGAGGAGATGATGGAGGAGATGGAGGAGAAGGAGGAGATGGAGGAGAAGGAGGAGATGGAGATGGAGGAGATGGAGGAAGGAGAAGATGGAAATGGAGGAGACGGATAACGGAGATGCTGGAGGCAATGGGTGGATGTGGGGCGTCTGTGGGGTGGGCGCCACCCCCATCCCTGCCACCCACAGGAGGCGCAGGCTGCTGCCAACCTGGCCAAGCTGCGCAAGGCGCAGCACGAGCTGGACGAGGCAGCTGAGCGCGCCGACATGGCCGAGGCGCAGGCCAACAAGCTGCGCGCCCGAAGCCGCCATGCCGGCCCCCAGGTGGGTGCTGCCTGTCCCCCTGCACGTACCCCCGCTTGTCCCACGTGTCCCCCTAGAGCCCCCCATGGCCACGCGCCCCGCGGCCACGACCCCTCTCACTGCTCTCCTGCCTTCCCCACACAGAAGGACCTCGGCGAGGAGTGAGGGAGACACCAGCCCCATGGCACCGTCGTGGCCACTGGCCCCACGGGGTGCCATGGTCACCTGACCACGGTGTCATGGTCATCTGCCCCACGGGGGTGTCATGGCTGCTGGACCACGGTCCCCAATAAATGATGTCAAGTGCCCAGGGCTGCCTCTGTGTGTAGGGGGAGTGGTGACTATGGGGCTTTTGGGGGCTCTGAAGGGTGCAGGAGTCTCTGTCATGTCCAGGGGGCTTCCTGTGGGTTCCAGGGTGCATCTATGGGTCCTGAGGGGGAGGGGGTTGCTATGGGTCCCAGCACATCCCTATGGGACCCAAAATGTCCCTATAGGTCCCAGGACCTCCCTGTGGGGCTCAGGGTCTCCCTATGTGTCCCAGCAGGTCCCTGTGGATCCCAGTAGCTTCCTATGGGGTAGGGCAGGGGGGTCTTAGTGGGGACTTATGCATCTCAACAGGTCCCTATAGGTCCTGATACCTCCCTAGGTCCCTTTCAGAGGAACCGAGACAGGCTGCAGAGTTAGGCAGAGAGGAACCTCATGAGGTTCAACAAGGACAAGCGCAGGGTCCTGCACCTGGGGAGGAATAAGCCCGGGCACCTGTAGAGATTAGAGGTTGAGCTGCTGGAAAGCAGCTCTGTGGAGAAGGGTTTGGGGGTCCTGACTGACAACAAGTTACCCATGAGGCAGCAATGTGGCCTCATGGCCAAGAAGGCCAATGGGCGCCTGGCCTGCAGCAGGAGGAGAGTTGGCAGCAGGTGGAGGGAGGGGATCCTGCCCCTCTGCTCAGCTCTGGTGAGGCGGCACCTGGAGTATTGGGTGCGGTTCTGGGTTCCCCAGGACAAGAGGGATGTGGAACTTCTCAAAAGGGTCCATTGTAGAGCAAAGAAGATGATTAAAGGACTGGAGCATCCATCATATGAGGAAAGACTGAGCAAGCTGGGCCTGTTTAGCCTAGAGAAGAGAAGATTGAGAGGGGATCTGATCAATATATACAAATACCTGAGGAGAGAATGTAAAGGGAATGGGGACAGACTCTTCTTGGTGGTGGCCAGCGACAGAAAAAGGGGTAATGGGTACAAACTGAAACACAGGAAGTATCATATCCATTTGAGGAAAAACTTCTTTACTGCAAGAGTGACCGAGCACTGGAAAAAGCTGCACAGAGAGGTTGTGGAATCTCTTTGGAGCTCTTCAAAATGTGCCTGGGTGCGACCTGGTGCCCCATGCTCTGGGTGTCCCTGCTTGAGCAGGGGGGTTGGATTAGATGATCTCTGGAGGTCCCTTCCAACCTTAAACATTGCGTGATTCTATGGGTCCCAGTACCTCCCTATGGGTCCTAGGAGCTCCCTATGCATCACGGCAGGGCAGGTCCCAGTGGATCCATATGTGTCTTAGGGGCTCCGTATGGGTTGCAGCATATCCCTAGAGGCCAGGGGGTCTTCCTATGGGTCCTAGAGGCTTCCTACGGCTTATAGCAGGTCCTTGGGTGTCTTAGGGTCTCCCCATGGGTCGCAGGAACTCCCTCTGGGGAAGGGCAGGGGGGTCCCAGGGTCTCGCTATGGGTTGCAGGGTGTCGCTATGGG